>CM056389.1:36473658-36777095 GCA_029718625.1 Synaphobranchus kaupii | reverse complement strand
TGCAGTCTCGTGTGATTGTCAGGCTGTAATGAATGACACAAAACACCTGACTGATGAATGTTGGAATATAAAGATTCTGAATCTCAGAGGATTTTCGTTCATAGAGGCTGCATACCATATTTCATTCAATGTGGTCAAACTGCTGAGGAGGACATAGATTTTAAATTTCTCAAGTAGAGGCGTGTAATAACATATAAAGGTTATGACAGTAGTTCAAACAGAATGAGAAATAGCCTTGTTGAAATACTCAAAGGTTTGATTAATTACTGTAGCGCCCCCTATTGACCGATTCTGACCAAATGTTAGAACCTAGTACAGGCTGACTAGTAGTACATGTCTACCAAGTTTCAAGTTGATTGGCCCGCAGTAAGTCTGTGTAATGAGTGCTAAAATCTGATTGGCTGATGGCGGCCATATTCTTTGAACTTTCATCAATGGATTGTCTTTATCTTTGACCCCGACCTTGCCACTGAAATTGCAAGTTATTTGGTCATGTGGTTCATGAGTTATGGCCATTTTCACATTGTACCCTGCAACAGCGCCCTCTATTGAACAAACCAAACGATATTGTACACAAAAAGAAGATAAACAATTTTCAAATCAATTGTAAATTTCACGGGCAGGCAATGCAGAGATGCAAGTACAGGTTTGATGTGAGCTGTCTTCTTGGTTCGTGTCAACATTCTTCGAGCTGAGTTTTGCATAAGTTGTAGCTGCTGTATATATATTTTTTTGTAAGACCAGAGAAGACAGCATTACAGTAGTCTAATCTACTTGTAACAAGGGCATGTATTAACCGTTCAGCATCAGTTTGCGAAAGTAAAGGCCTTATTCTAGTAATGTTTCTCAATTGGAAAGAAGCTACCCTTGTTAGATTTCTTATATGTGGCTGAAACCTTAAATCAACATCCAAGATTACAGCTGCATTCTTCACTTCAGGTTTATCTTTTGCCACTAGAGCTCCTAGGTTTTTAGAAAGTCTTCCTCTCTGGGCTTTAGATCCAATGATAATGAATAATATCACTTTTAAGAGTATGTGAAAATATGATATCAGGACACATTTGATGTTATTGGGTCACAGACATCATGAAGTCATGCCAATTAAATGATATGCAACCAGTTATTAATTGGTTGCATATCCTTTCATTTAAGTTGGTTAATTTGTCCAATTACTTTTTGTGCCAGAAAATACATAGACTATGTATAAAACAGCTACAATTGCTACACAATTCACCCAATATGGATGTAAAAACCTTCACATTAAAGCTGAAAGTCTGCACTTTAACCCCATACTTTCTGTTCTATTTCAAATCCAATGTGTTGGAGTACACATCCAAAACAAGAAAAATTGTGTCACTGTGCAAATACTTCCGGACTGCACTGTATGTTTATACAGACATATTGTATTTATTATGTATACAAATATATGTTTTCAGACTGAACACAAAGTTTCAATAAAATTAGCATCACTGTTATGTGCACATGCACAAACACTTAGCAGTTACGTAGTTCATATTTTGGCCTTAGACGCACACATTGTAGTTATTTAGTGGAATTGCACTGTGTATTACATTCATGTTGACTAAAATAAACAATTCTACTTATTACTTTCTATTTGTACCATGCGATGTTCAACACCACCAAGGTGAACTTTCATAAAATGTCAAAACCATTATGACAAAATTCCATGGTCAACACTGCCATCTAGTGGCGGGAAATGTTAATTCTTTCGTTTAAATACTGTTCATTTTCAACATCTTCTGGTTTGAAATGTGTAATACATATACACCCATTATAATTACATGAGAAAGGAATCAATTAGTGAATTTCTATCTGTACATTTTTTGCCTTTCGCAAAATTACTATTATGGTGAATTGTATTATGCTGATTTTAAGGATTTTTATAAAACAATATATGAATTTTCGAATGAAATCTAGTCTGTAATAACTTGTCAAATTACTGTGAAACAGCTTGGGCTCTATCTTGACAATCTTAGCACTTGGTCTAAACACATGGCGCAACTGCATTTAGGGTGTGACCAAGTCCACTTTTGCTAGTTAGACAGTGTGTTTTTTGAGCGCGAAGCACAGCGCAACATGCAAATGGGCTGAACTTAGTCTCTTCATTAATTATAGGTGTGTCTTGCAAGGAATATACTATATGGATCAATATACTCGGTGCTGCATGATCAATATTATTCAGACTAAACATTATGATGCATTTTGATATACACAATAATAATGTCACACATTACGGTTTAACATTGGCATGGGTTCACCGGTAATTTCCAACAGTGCTGTTATTTTAGAAAATATAGCCTATGCAGTTGAATTTCATTAAGTACCTGCAACCACTGAGAATAAGGTGCACATCATGTTTTATTGAGTTAACAGAATATGGCTTCCCTCTCACCTTAGAAAATGCCAAATTAGCCTGCTTGTTTAACAAATTCATAAAACATGCATTCTCATGATAACAGAAATAGCGTTATTTTGGCTTAATGATGGCTCTAAATAGGCTACACAAAAGCTGTCCGGTTGGGAATCCATAGGTTCACCGCATAGTTCCCTTGTTTTATAATATCCTGCATATGGAAATATGACCAACACACTTTTACTGGTTAATGCTTTAAAACAAGCCCATTTCCCTGGGATTGCAGAGACAACTTGCGTCTATTGCGGGAGAGAAAATATTTGTTTTTGGGGAAAATATTAATCCCTATTTCACAATGTAATCTTGATATATTGTATGCATGCTTGTGTGCACCCCTGTGTATAACAGACAGGAGGGTGTACGTGCATTGTGCACATGCCTATGTAGACACACTTATATTGTGCTGCTAAAATAACATAGAAATAACTGTGACATGATGTTACACCAGGTGGTGGTTTTAGCACAAGCGCTTTCTGCTGGCTCAAGATAGCAAATAAAATTTATCCTGGTCACACTACATCTTAACACCAGCCCAGGTTGAAGATTGCTATGAGTGGAAGATTACTCAGTAGTTAAACAACGTGAACACTGGGTGCTATAATTACACCTGTGCAGGGTGTAAGATAGTAAAGACATTTGCGTTTCAGTTAGTGCTGCTTAGTGCCGGCTGTAAGACAGGGCCGCTTGACTTCATATAGCATATGACCCTTCAGCAAGCAATATTTCCTGAATATTTTTGGAGCTCTATAGCACCACCAGGTTTCATTCAAACTATTTTACAGTGTAGAGCTCACCAAATTGCATATGATTATGTCAAATCATATGGGATTTATTAGCATTTTTGTCATGAGCCACGACAACATTGTTTTTTTATTGGCATGCTGTGGGCATATTTTTTCTCAATAAGATTGTCTTATATGACCATTAAGGACTTTCACTAGTACATGCTACACAGTTTAATGCAAATTTTTTGGTCAAGAAGGGACATGTAATAACATATAAAGGTTATGACAGTAATTCAAAGTGAATGAGAAATAGCCTTGTTGAAATATTCAAAGGTTTGATTAATTACTGTAGCGCCCCCTATTGACCGATTCTCACCAAATGTTATTCTCTAGTACATGATTAGTAGTAGTACATGTCTACCAAGTTTCAAGTTGATTGGCCAGTAGTAAGTCTGTTTAATGAGTGCTAAAATCTGATTGGCTGATGGCGGCCACATTCTTTGAACTTTCATCAATGGCTTGTCTGTATCTTTGACCCCCACCATGCTACTGAAATTGCAAGTTATTTGGTCATGTGGTTCATGAGTTATGGCCATTTTCACATTTTACCCTGCAATAGCGCCACCTATGGACCAAACCAAACGATATTGTACACACAGCCTTTGAGTTATATAAGGAAAACAATAATAAAGTTTTGTGCTGATCAGATATTGCGTTCAAAAGTTATTAGCATTTTTGTGATTAGCCACGCCCACATTGGTATTTATTGGCTTGCTGCGGCCAGAGTTTTTGATGTAGAAACTTGGTTTATATAACTTTTTAAGATATTCGTTAGTAGATGGATCCTGCCAAGTTTCATGCAATTTCGTCAAACCGTCTAGGAGGAGATAGATTTTGAAGGTTTTTCACAAAATGTAAATTAGAAAAAAATCCAATATGGCGGACTTTAATGGTCCATATGGGAAATTTGTTTGGGAGGACCTAGGGAATCTTGTAACAAAAGAATTTTGAGGATAGGCCAAATGGATCAAAAGTTATAGCCCAAAAACTTAAATTAATTCCTATAGCGCCACCATGTGGCAAATCTGGGTAAGTTTTATTATATGAGGTACTCTTGGGACTGGGTACGTATCTACCAAGTTTCAAGTTGATTGGACCTCAATAAGTCTGTGTAATGTGTGCTAAAATTTGATTGGCTGATGGCGGCCATATTCTTTGAACTTTCTTCAATGGCTTGTCTGTATCTTTGAACACGACCGTGCGTACGAAAATGCAAGTTATTTGGTCATGTGGTTCATGAGTTATGGCCATTTTCACATTTTACCTTGCAACAGCGCCACCTATTGACGAAACCAAACGATATTGTACACACAGTCTTTGAGTTATATATTGAAAACACCAATAAAGTTTCATGCTGATCAGACATTGCGTTCAAAAGTTATTAGCATTTTTGTGATTAGCCACGCCCACATAGGTTTTTATTGGCTTGCTGCGGCCAGAGTTTTTGATGTACAAACTTGGTTTATATAACTTTTTAAGATATTCGTTAGTAGATGGATCCTGCCAAGTTTCATGCAATTTTGACAAATCATCTAGGAGGAGATAGATTTTGAAGGTTTTTCACAAAATGTAAATTAGAAAAAAATCCAATATGGCGGACTTTAATGGTCCTTATGGCAAATTTGTTTGGGAGGACCTAGGGAATCTAGTAAAAAAAGAATTTTGAGGATAGGCCAAAGTGTTCAAAAGTTATAGCCCAAAAAAAAAATTTCTTCCTATAGCGCCACCATCTGGCGAATCTGGGTAAGTTTTATTATCTGAGGTACTCTTGGGACTGGGTACGTATCTACCGAATCTGGTTGCTCTAGTATGTACAGTTTTTGCTGGGCAAACACTTTTAGGGCAGAAAAATAATAATAATAAATATAGCCGCGAGCGGCAATCAACGGGGTCCAAGCAGCATTGTGCAAATGTTCCCAGAAGTGCAGTCTCATGTGTTTGTCAGGCTGTAATGAATGACACAAAACACCTGACTGATGAATGTTGGAATGTAAAGATTCTGAATCTGTTTGATTGAGGCAGATTTTTTGGTCAAGAAGAGACATGTAATAAGATATAAAGGTTATGACAGTAGTTCAAAGTGAATGAGAAATAGCCTTGTTGAAATACTCAAAGGTTTGATTAATTACTGTAGCGCCCTCTATTGACCGATTCTCACCAAATGTTATTCTCGAGTACATGATAAGTAGTAGTACATGTCTACCAAGTTTCAAGTTGATTGGCCAGTAGTAAGTCTGTGTAATGAGTGCTAAAATATGATTGGCTGATGGCGGCCATATACTTTGAACTTTCATCAATGGCTTGTCTGTATATTTGACCCCCACCATGCTACTGAAATTGCAAGTTATTTGATCATGTGGTTCATGAGTTAATGGCCATTTTCACATTTTACCCTGCAATAGCGCCACCTATGGACCAAACCAAACGATATTGTACACACAGCCTTTGAGTTATATAATGAAAACAATAATAAAGTTTTGTGCTGATCAGACATTGCGTTCAAAAGTTATTAGCATTTTTGTGGTTAGCCACGCCCACATTGGTGTTTATTGGCTTGCTGCGGCCAGAGTTTTTGATGTAGAAACTTCGTTTATATAACTTTTTAAGATATTCGTTCGTAGATGGATCATGCCAAGTTTCATGCAATTTTGTCAAACCGTCTAGGAGGAGATAGATTTTGAAGGTTTTTCACAAAATGTAAATTAGAAAAAAATCCAATATGGCGGACTTTAATGGTCCTTATGGGAAATTTGTTTGGGAGGACCTAGGGAATCTTCTAAAAAAAGAATTTTGAGGATAGGCCAAATGGATCAAAAGTTATAGCCCAAAAACTTAAATTTCTTCCTATAGCGCCACCATGTGGCGTATCTGGGTAAGTTGTATTATCTGAGGTACTCTTAGGACTGGGTACGTATCTACCAAGTTTCAAGTTGATTGGACCTCATTAAGTCTATGTAATGAGTGCTAAAATTTGATTGGCTGACGGCGGCCATATTCTTTGAACTTTCTTCAATGGCTTGTCTGCATCTTTGAACACGACCGTGCGTAGGAAAATGCAAGTTATTTGGTCATGTGGTTCATGAGTTATGGCCATTTTCACATTTTACTGCAATAGCGCCACCTATGGACCAAACCAAACGATATTGTACACACAGCCTTTGAGTTATATAATGAAAACACTACTAACGTTTCGTGCTGATCAGACATTGCGTTCAAAAGTTATTAGCATTTTTGTGATTAGCCACGCCCACATTGGTTTTTATTGGCTTGCTGCGGCCAGAGTTTTTGATGTAGAAACTTCTTTTATATAACTTTTTAAGATATTCGTTAGTTGATGGATCATGCCAAGTTTCATGCAATTTCGTCAAACCGTCTAGGAGGAGATAGATTTTGAAGGTTTTTCACAAAATGTAAATTAGAAAAAAATCCAATATGGCGGACTTTAATGGTCCTTATGGGAAAGTTGTTTGGGAGGACCTAGGGAATCTTGTAAAACAAGAATTTTGAGTATTGGCCAAAGGGTTCAAAAGTTATAGCCCAAAAACCTGAAAACGTAAATTTATTCCTATAGCGCCACCATGTGGCGAATCTGGGTAAGTTTTATTATCTGAGGTACTCTTGGGACTGGGTACGTACCTACCGAATCTAGTTGCTCTAGTATGTACAGTTTTTGCTGGGCAAACACTTTTAGGGCAGAAAAATAATAATAAATATAGCCGCGAGCGGCAATCAACGGGGTCCAAGCAGCATTGCGCAGATTTTCCCACAAATGCAGTCTCATGTGATTGTCAGGCTGTAATGAATGACACAAAACACCTGACTGACGAATGTTGGAATATAAAGATTCTGAATCTCCGAGGATTTTCGTTCATAGAGGCTGCATACCATATTTCATTCAATGTGGTCAAACTGCTGAGGACGACATAGATTTTGAATTTCTCAAGTAGAGGCGTGTAATAACATATAAAGGTTATGACAGTAGTTCAAACAGAATGAGAAATAGCCTTGTTGAAATACTCAAAGGTTTGATTAATTACTGTAGCGCCCCCTATTGACCGATTCTGACCAAATGTTAGACCCTAGTACAGGCTTACTAGTAGTACATGTCTACCAAGTTTCAAGTTGATTGGCCAGCAGTAAGTCTGTGTAATGAGTGCTAAAATCTGATTGGCTGATGGCGGCCATATTCTTTGAACTTTCATCAATGGCTTGTCTGTATCTTTGACCCCGACCGTGCCACTGAATTTGCAAGTTATTTGGTCATGTGGTTCATGAGTTATGGCCATTTTCACATTGTACCCTGCAACAGCGCCATCTATTGAACAAACCAAACGATATTGTACACACAAAAGAAGTAAAACAATTTTCAAATCAATTGTAAATTTCATGGGCAGGCAATGCAGAGATGCAAGTACAGGTTTGATGTGAGCTGTCTTCTTGGTTCGTGTCAACATTCTTCGAGCTGAGTTTTGCACAAGTTCTAGCTGCTGTATATATATATTTTTGTAAGACCAGAGAAGACAGCATTACAGTAGTCTAATCTACTTGTAACAAGGGCATGTATTAACTGTTCAGCATCAGTTTGCGAAAGTAAAGGCCTTATTCTAGTAATGTTTCTCAATTGGAAAGAAGCTACCCTTGTTACATTTCTTATATGTGGCTGAAACCTTAAATCAGCATCCAAGATTACAGCTGCATTCTTCACTTCAGGTTTATCTTTTGCCACTAGTGGTCCTAGCTTCTTAGAAAGTCTTCCTCTCTGGGCTTTAGATCCAATGATAATGAATAATATCACTTTTAAGAGTATGTGAAAATATGATATCAGGACACATTTGATGTTATTGGGTCACAGACATCATGAAGTCATGCCAATTAAATGATATGCAACCAGTTATTAATTGGTTGCATATCCTTTCATTTAAGTTGGTTAATTTGTCCAATTACTTTTTGTGCCAGAAAATACATAGACTATGTATAAAACAGCTACAATTGCTACACAATTCACCCAATATGGATGTAAAAACCTTCACATTAAAGCTGAAAGTCTGCACTTTAACCCCATACTTTCTGTTCTATTTCAAATCCAATGTGTTGGAGTACAGATCCAAAACAAGAAAAATTGTGTCACTGTGCATATACTTACGGACTGCACTGTATGTTTATACAGACATATTGTATTTATTATGTATACAAATATATGTTTTCAGACTGAACACAAAGTTTCAATAAAATTAGCATCACTGTTATGCGCACATGCACAAACACTTAGCAGTTACGTAGTTCATATTTTGGCCTTAGACGCACACATTGTAGTTATTTAGTGGAATTGCACTGTGTATTACATTCATGTTGACTAAAATAAACAATTCTACTTATTACTTTCTATTTGTACCATGCGATGTTCAACACCACGAAGGTGAACTTTCCTAAAATGTCAAAGCCATTATGACAAAATTCCATGGTCAACACTGCCATCTAGTGGCGGGAAATGTTAATTCTTTCGTTTAAATACTGTTCATTTTCAACGTCTTCTGCTTTGAAATGTGTAATACATACACACCCATTACAATTACATGAGAAAGGAATCAATTAGTAAATTGCTATCTGTACATTTTTTGCCTTTGGCAAAATTACTATTATGGTGAATTGTATTATGCTGATTTTAAGGATTTTTATAAAACAATATATGAATTTTCTAATGAAATCTAGTCTGTAATAACTTCACATGTCAAATCACTGTGAAACAGCTTGGGCTCTATCTTGACAATCTTAGCACTTGGTCTAAACACATGGCGCAACTGCATTTAGGGTGTGACCAAGTCCACTTTTGCTAGTTAGACAGTGTGTTGTTTGAGCGCGATGCACAGCGCAACATGCAAATGGGCTGAACTTAGTCTCTTCATTAATTATAGGTGTGTCTTGCAAGGAATATACTATATGGATCAATATACTCGGTGCTGCATGATCAATATTATTCAGACTAACCATTATGACGCATTTTGATATACACAATAATAATGTCTCACATTACGGTTTAACATTGGCATGGATTCACCGGTAATTTCCAACAGTGCTGTTATTTTAGAAAATATAGCCTATGCAGTTGAATTTCATTAAGTACCTGCAACCACTGAGAATAAGGTGCACATCATGTTTTATTGAGTTAACAGAATATGGCTTCCCTCTCACCTTAGAAAATGCCAAATTAGCCTGCTTGTTTAACAAATTCATAAAACATGCATTCTCATGATAACAGAAATAGCGTTATTTTGGCTTAATGATGGCTCTAAATAGGCTACACAAAAGCTGTCCGGTCGGGAATCCATAGGTTCACGCATAGTTCCCTTGTTTTATAATGTCCTGCATATGGAAATATGACCAACACACTTTTACTGGTTAATGCTTTAAAATGCTATTATTTAAAATGTTCAGAAAATTAGTACTAATACTTATTTGGCATCATGTGACCCACAAACATACAGTAGGGTACATTAATGGGGCAAACATGTCTGGATAGGTTTGTAAAAATGCAATATGTCAGCTGTTTTCTAGGTCATATCTATGGTATATGTTTCTTGGTATAAAAGTCTGTTTGTGAATTGTACAGAAATTTGTAACAGCCGTGAATATTTAAACTCTGTACAAGTCAAGCTGACAACAAAGTGTAAACATATCCTTTCTGGAGTGTAATTATTCGTCAACTATTTAAAACATGAGGCAATTTTCGTTATTGGACATTTAAAGTTTGAATGACCACATTGCTTTCACAAGGTAAGATGAAAAAACACAGGGCCAAGTTACTTTAAATAATTTCGGAAAGATTGGATTGCATGGCTTTGTAATAGAGCTAGTATAATTAGTGTGAGCTATGATAGGCAATAGTGTTAATTGTAACTTGGCCACATTTTGATGTCAATACTTTTAAAGGCAAGCCTAGTTTTTGCAAATTTGACTTACACATAGCCTACGAAGAACTATCTGTGAGTAACTTTAAAAATGTTTTTTTTTTGTTGAGATTATTAATTACACAGCAGGGTTAGGAAATACAATGTAAAATGTCAAGACTTCATGACATTAACTACGGACTCCAGTATGGTTGGTGGTGGTATGCAGCTTTAACATTATGATCACATCTACCAAAAGCTCAATGAAGAAGAACCACTTTGGATCAATTGTCAGGGTTAGGGGTTGAGATGTGTTCACTTAAAACACTGCTGAGTCTTGATCAGCGAAGAATTTAGATATATAGGGTGATTCTGTCCTTTTTGGGCAAGACTGGGTTAGGCATTAGGATATAAAATGGCATGGCTATGTCTTAGCTCACCCTCCGGTAGGTGGCAGCAATGCACTTCGCTTGCTTGTCTGCCACATTACCTATGACGTGAAGAAGAAAAAGCAGTTTACTTTGGCGATCATTTTGAGAGGTGAGTGTGGATTTCCCGTCTGAGAATTATATATTTTTTAGTGATTGCTTAATTATTGTTCTAGTTAGACATTTGGTGTGGAATTTTTTGTACTGCACTTACAGACACGATTACGTGTTGGTTTTTCGTGTGTATTATGATTTAATGAAGTAAAGTTGTAAGTTGTAGCTAGCGAGGTATGCTACTGTTTCTTGACACGTGTTGTTAGGTAACGTTAACGTTAGCTAGCTAGCTGTATAGTTTAGCTACCAGGTCGCCTGCGGTAGTTGGAAAATGGCTAAACGGTATGAGTTTTGCATTTATAAGGCATCGTTTGCGTTATGGTAACATTAAGAGAAACGCGAGAAAAAAAGTAACTATTAAACAGCTTGAACTTGTTGAGAAATGCGGAGACAACGTTCGCTGTGCATCCCTTTTACATTACACGTGGATGGAGTTCAGCTAACGTTAACGGAATTCGGTAACGTTGCTTGCATTTAACTGAAATGTGTTCGTTAAAGCCTATTTTTCAAATGACTGTTCCAGTTATTTTAGTGAAAGAATTTTGTAGTGTATAAGATGCCATAGTTCGTTTTTTCGCGTTTTATTATGGTTGAAGTGGTACAAATGTCTTAAGTTGTAGGTAGACTATTTAAGGTAGCCATCGTCACACGCAGTAGCTTATTTAGCAATGTTAACTGCGCAAGTAGCTAGCCAGGAAGCTTCTGATAACGTTAGTAAGTGTTTAAAGGCAAAACATAAATTAGTTTGACCATTTATAAGTTGAGAGCTATTTTTTGTCTGATGTTTGTGTCCTTGCCTTTCTACTCGAATAAGAACTAACTTAGCTAACGAGGTTTTACACGTGTTTTACACGTGGGTGATGTGCACGTGTGAGCTGGCTGGCTAACGTTAGTTGGTTGCATGCATTTAAAAATGAAATGAAAAAGGGGATAGTGCAGTAGCATGGTACAATGTTTTATTTATTTTTTTTGTTCATAATGTTGATTGTATTTATCGCATGTTTGTGAAGAAAAGTTTGAGTAACTATTTTTTCTCCCCATGTTCATTGGTTGGACTGTTCCTCTCGCACATTTCAAATCAGGTGAGCGAGAATAATATGTATATTTGAACTGAGGCCGAAGTAGAAAAGGCATGTTTTAATTCAATGTTTGTATGGTATGTCAATATGTGGTTCAGTGGACATGACTGAGACATGTTTATATGGCAGGGCGATATGCAATTTGACACAGCCACTGTTTAAGAATGATGCAATTATCTCGCGATGTAGCTTTGTTTCAGCTGTGGGTAAAATAAGTGTGGTTTTCTACAGTAAGTATCTAGTGAGCTATGTGTAGGGCAAGTTTGTAAGAAACGGGGTTTGTTCTTAATTGGGTGTCTCAGTAGTTTGGTTGTAGGAAGTATTGTAATGTTTACTAGGTAGGCTACGTCTTAGCCAGTGTCTAAAACTTAAATATCAGAAGCCTGCAGAATGTACAAAAGAACAAAATGGTATGTGTGAGAACCTTATGAAACACCAGTATGAGAGAAAACTTGTTTTATAGATGAGAATACTCACAAAAATGAGGGACAGTGAAGTGGTTAATATATAAATGAGATGATATGCACTCTTTAAACCTTTGTGGTGTTTACTTGTAATTTAATCTATTGTGCTAGTTACTTAGTAATTGATGTGAAGTTACATAGCCTTAGTTGAATAAATTAGGTAAAATGTATAGAATATTATTCAATTTTGAACTGATTAATACCTGATGGAAAGAATTTTAGAATGAAGAATGGAACAATTATTTCCATTTTAATTCCTAGTTAGACATATGTACCGCTTATTAAGCAACTTGCATAAAATGAAAAAGGAATTAATTGTATCAACTTGTCTTTACACAATATTCCCTGATGGGAGTGCACTACATTTTCTAGGTAATTTTCTTGAGTAAAATTATGCGCATGGGTAAATGCTCTTAAGTTATTCTGAACATGCTTATGTTTGTTTCTTTTGTTGGTACTGTTTGTATGGGACTAAGTAGCAATGTAAAGTTAGCCTTGTGAAGTGTTTTCCATGTGATTGGTATACAAGTGTGAGCTAGGTAGTTGTTTGTAGAATGTATTTAAAAGTGATGTAAACGGAAAAGGGGATGGTGCAGTTGCATAACATAATGTGTGGTTCCTTTTCTTTCAGAATTCTGCTTGTATTTAACTTGCTTGTGAAAAACAATCAGTGTAACTGTGTTCTTTTCCATGTTCCTTGGCCGGATTGTTCCTCTGGTGGACATTTGAAATCAGGTGAGTGACAATGCCTTAAAGGGATAATTCACTCATTTTGAAAAAGTTTTACTTACCACCAAAATGGTATGTAAGGCTGTAGTGTTGCTAAGATTGGCTAAGCCTGAATTGGAACAATGCTAACAATTAGTATCTTGCCATTGGATTTATTCCCCCCCCCAGCTAACCTTTGACCTTCGTTTAAATAACTGCCTGAATCCACTCAAATAAGTTAACAACAGCTTTACAAGTGTTGTTGTTGTAAACGAAAATGCACATATGATTACCAGGTGAAGAAGGATGATATTTTTGCGCAAATTGCTGTATGTGATTGTCTCAGCTTTTGTTTAGATTGAAGTTATGAACATCTGGTAAGAGAGCCTGTAACTTTTAGTATCACTCTGTGCGAGAACGTTGTGGGATGCAACGTTGTGGGATGCATGCTGCTGTATGTGTACTGTTTAGGAAATATGTTGTGGACAACTGGCAACTTTTCCATACACTATTTTAGCATGTAAAATGTATACTACATACCATCAAAGAAAATTTTTGTTTATTTAACAATTTCAGTGGATTTAGGCGGTTATTTAAACAAAAGTTAGCTGGGGGAGTTGCGCAGAAAAAAATGCTTGTGAAAACTGAATATGCATATCCTGCATGACTTCCAGACAGACCGCATTTTCATGAAATCCCCACCCCGCAGGGGATGTAATGCTGCGTATATACTAGAGAGATGTGTAGAACAGCAGATAAGTCAAATGTCAATCACAAATAGCTTAAGCTATGCAGAAGTCCCATTTGCGTGTGCTTATCTCAACTGTGAATCTGCCCCTTTGTCCTTGCACTGCTATGTGGTTGATATATTTTTTTCTAAACCCTTTAACAATCATCCCATTGTTATAGTCTTCTGAAGTATTTGCAGAATTGGCTTAATTGGTCTTTAGCTGAACTTCTCAGTGTACTATGATTGTGTAGCCCGAGCTTCACAATGTTACAAACCACCATGACCTTCAGCTGTCGGTACTCTTGACTAATGCTGTAACTTCATTTGAAATGGGAAACAATTGTTATACCATTTATATTACATAATTATGTGTGGACAATTTTCTGTTCATGATCGATTATATAATTGTTCAGTTAAATGGGGTGTTTGTGTAACCATTTATAAGATGATAGTACTTAGTGACACCTTGAGAATGGCAGTTGATGATTAATTTTCAAGTAAAGTAATGATTACTGTTTGATGATGCATACCTGAGCACATGAAATTCCAAGAATGGAACTTATTAGGCATTGTGTGGCCGTATGTTAAGATGTTAACATATGTGTTGCTTTTAGATGCCACGCAAGCGGGGAAACCAGCGTTCCGAGGCCATGAAGAGGAGGTGGGCCGACTGCTCACCCAACGTGACTGTGTCTGACAAGGTTCTACCTACTCATTCAAAAAAGACTTTGACTGACGGAGTTGACCCTCTCCCTTATCAAAAGGTTCATGAGGTTTTGTGTCCTCCTAAAATAAACACAAACTCTGGCATTCAAAACTCTGGCATTCAAAACTCTGGCATTCAAAACTCTGGTATTCAAAACTCTGGTATTCAAAACTCTGGCATTCAAAACTCTGGCATTCAAAACTTTGGCAACTTTGGCAACTCTGGCATTAACAACTTTGACAACTTTGGCAACTCTGGCATTAACAACTTTGGCAACTTTGGCAACTCTGGCATTAACAACTTTGACAACTTTGGCAACTCTGGCATTAACAATTCTGGCAAAACCTGTGATATAACTGATTTTCCCCATGTATTATACATACAGGGCTCCTTTCATCAAGCTGACCCACAGTTTTCCCAGTATGCAGGTAGGCAATGTGTTCCCAATAGTCTAACTGCAATAATGATGAGTGTCCTGAAAAATGTTTTGACATGGACTACGGGGGACCTCAATGAGATTCTACTTCAGGGGAACGCACTGTATGGTTCGATGAGCACAGCAGGCAGAATCCAAGATCCGGTGCATGGATATGTTGCAGTAAGTGAATTGCCAAGGGAACATGTACTGTGTGACAAATTTGTGTCAATAAACTACGGTGATTCTTTGACTGGTGTAATTGGTGTGTCTGTGTATGAAGAAGCTTTGCAGAATGTCCTGGTAACATTGGATGAAGCAATTCAGAGGGTGTTTTTCGAATTTGACACATGTTTGCTAACTCTACATGATAACACATGTGCAGTTGTTAGACAAAGTGAATGGTATGCTGTGATTGACTCTCATACACGCAGCCCTGAAGGCCTACAAGATGGAAATGGTACAAGTGTCGTGACTTTCCATGATAGTATTGAAAACCTGTACAGACACCTTTTGAAGCTAGGACACTCATTGCATGCTGTTGGTAAGCAGTTTGAGGTGACAGGAGTCAATACATTTGTGACGGGCATTGACACGGAGGACCAAACCCTTGAATGTGAGCCGTTTGAGAACATCAGTTCCTGTAACAGTCGTCCGCTCTACAGTGCAGTGCTGACAGGTAAACCTGCTATGGCTGAGGACCGTCACAATTGCTTGAAAAATGATGCTTGTGCTGTCAATGTCGGAGACCTTTATTTAACCAGGGAGAGGCCAGTTCTTGACATGGTAAGATCAAATCTGTCAGATGAACATGAAAATGCTGCATGTGCCAACAGAATTGGTACACAATTCTACAGCGAATTGTTGCAAGGGGAAAACAAATATGGTAGTAAGTGCTGTCTGATGAATAATACAACCGCATCTGAGACAAAGAGAAGTAACCATGTAAACAAAGGTAATATGGCTATTCGGAGTTCAACTATTGGTAATCAGAGCAATGATTTAAAAGTGTCTAAAAATAATGCAGATGAAGTTATGTTGGTGAATGAATCTGAGGGCACTTTTCAATTTTCTCCTTTGACAGTGCAGCAAGAGCAAAGACTTTGCTCAAGGTTGAATATTGTACACTATGCAAAAGATTATTTTCAGACTTCTGAAACAATTCCAGTGGGTGATCCTTGTCAGACAAAGGCTATTGTGGGTGATGGTAACTGCTTTTTCAGATCTCTATCGTTTGCAATCAGTGGAAGTGAAACTGATCACAGAAAAATCAGACTTGCTGTGGTTAAGCATATGGAGAACAATCCATCCAAGTACATACATAATCTCAGACATGGGTATTCTTCTGTTGATAATTATGTGAAAACATCACGAATGAAGTATGTTGGAAGTTGGGCAACTGAGGTGGAAATACAGGCAGCTGCAGATCTACTTGGCGTAAATATTTTTACATACAGTCGCAAGAAGTGGTTGAAATATTCTACATCCAATTTTGTTGAATCAAACAGAAAGACAAATGAGGAAACGGCAATTTACCTTAAGCATTGTAATGAGTGTCATTATGAAATTGTTATATGTGTAAAAAGTAGAGATGTTGATGTCTGTGCAAATTTCTGTGATAGATCAGCGGAAGATGCAATATTTTGTCATGCCACAACGAGTCAGCATAAACTTGAAAGACAAAAAAGACAATATAAAGTTAATGTAGACTTTCGAAATGACAAAGTCCAAAAGGGAGTTAAAAGATACCACGAAGATAAACATTACAAAGAATCTGTCAAGAAGCATACCTGTTTAAAATACACCTCTGATGAACTGTACAGAGAAAAAGTACAAAAAGCCAGTATTATGAAATATGAAACAGATGAACAGCACAGAGCAAAGGTACAAAAAAATAGTATTATGAAATATGAAACAGATGAACAGCACAGAGCAAAGGTACAAAAAGCAAGTATTATGAAATATGAAACAGATGAACAGCACAGAGCAAAGGTACAAAAAGCCAGTATTATGAAATATGAAACAGATGAACAGCACAGAGCAAAGGTACAAAAAGGCAGTATTATGAAATATGAAACAGATGAACAGCACAGAGCAAAGGTACAAAAAAACAGTATTATGAAATATGAAACAGATGAACAGCACAGAGCAAAGGTACAAAAAGCCAGTATTATGAAATA
The DNA here is from genome assembly GCA_029718625.1 of Synaphobranchus kaupii. Taxonomy (NCBI): domain Eukaryota; kingdom Metazoa; phylum Chordata; class Actinopteri; order Anguilliformes; family Synaphobranchidae; genus Synaphobranchus; species Synaphobranchus kaupii. Next base: position 36,760,168 of record CM056389.1, on the reverse strand, counting down.
TGAAACAGATGAACAGCACAGAGCAACTGTGAAACAATATGTGTTTGATAAGTACAGATCTGATAGTTGTTATGCTAACAGCATTAAAACGAGTACTAGAAAGAGAAGAACTGAAGCAATGAATAAAAGGGAGGAAATAGATGGTGTTTTTCAACAATTTAGAGAAAAAGTAAGCACTGGTCCAGAGTATACATGTTCAGTATGTCATCGACAACTGTTCAAACATCAAGTAATAACTTGCAAGAAAGACCAATATTTCAGAAGAGGAAATGAGGTTACTTCAATAGCAAAAATATGCATAACTGAAACATACCTTCATAAATGCAGGGATACTTGTATGCTTGACTGCAGTTTCAAAAAAGGCCCATCTGGTGTACTATGGATTTGTTACACTTGTCACAGAAAGATTCTTGATGGCAGAATGCCTGGGGAAAGTGTTGCAAACAATCTTGCTTTGGACCCTATTCCACAAGAGTTGAACAGTTTAAACTCACTTGAGCAACATTTAATCGCAATACACATTCCATTTATGAAAATGCTTGCTTTACCAAAAGGCGGACAAAATGGTGTACATGGTCCTGTCACATGTGTTCCATCAAACGTTACAGAAGTAGCAAATGTGCTTCCAAGATCAGAAAATGAGGATTTGATGATTCGTGTGAAACTAAAGAGAAAGTTAACTTACAAAGGGCATTATGAATATCAATATGTACACACTGACAAAGTACAGGGTGCTTTGTCATATTTAAAAGAACACAACAAATGGTATGAGAATATACAATTTAACACTGAATGGATTAATCCACTGAGTAAAACTGAGGAAGACTCATATGGTTATGCTGATGACATATGTGATCACAGTTGTGTTGACAATGAGGATTGTGCTGAGAGAAAATCAAATGATGAAAACATTGATGAGTCACTACATGACAGACAGCAGCATGGCATGTTCATGGATACGTGTTTACAACCTGTGGACATTGCGCAAGAGGTGTTGGATCAGCACTTTGATGGCATTATGTCTGTGGCCCCGGCAGAAGGAAACAGTCCAGTGAGAATTTTAATGGATGAGACCAATGAAGCCAAATGTTTCCCAGTTCTTTTTCCAAAAGGAACCGGTACATTTCATGATGCCAGGGAAGAGAAGTTGACACTATGTAGATATTTGAATACACGAATACTGAATGCAGATGGAAGATTCTCAAAGAACTTGGACTATATTTTTTATGGACAGTATTTATCTGAGATTAATCAAGTTATGTCCAATGTATCTATTGCGCTGAGGAAAGGTTATGACACAGGAGCAAAAGCAAACATTACCTCAGAAATGCTGACAAACAAAGATTCACTTCAAAAGATTCTTAATTTTGATGAGGGGTACAAATTTCTGAAGCCCATCAGGGGCACTCCTGTTTTTTGGCAAAGTGCACAAAAAGATCTGTTTGCTATGGTCAGACAACTGGGTATCCCGACATGGTTTTGTTCTTTTTCTTCAGCTGATATGCGATGGAAAGAAATGATGGAAAGTATTCTAAAACAGGAGGGCAGACACATCAGCGCTGATGATTTGGACTGGTCTGAGAGATGCGGCATACTAAAAAGGAATCCTGTTACGGCTGCCAGAATGTTTGATCATCGATTCCATTGTTTTCTAAAAAATGTTATCTTGTCACCAGCAGAACCCATTGGAAAAATAAGTGACTACTTTTACAGAGTGGAATTTCAGCAACGGGGTTCACCTCATGTTCATTGCCTGTTCTGGGTGGAAGACGCACCTCAAATTGACAAAGATGATGATTGTGACATTGTGTCATTTGTAGATCGTATTGTGACATGTGAGATGCCACCTGTTGATGATACTGAAATGCATGAAATAGTGTCCAGTGTGCAACAACACAGCAAAAGACATTCAAAGACGTGCAAAAAGAAGGGAACAACTTGCAGATTCAACTTCCCACGGCCACCAAGTGAGAGCACTTTTATCACAAGAGGTAAAGACGCAGAAGAGCCAGCTAAGCAAAATGATGTTAATAAATGTGATCAGAAAGAACATCATGAAAAAGCAAATAATGCTAATGAGGGTCCATCTATGAGAAAAGAGGAAGCAGAAGTGATTATGAAAAGAGTAAGGGAAGCTTTGATGAATCCTGAAACAACCCATGATTCGGTAGACTCTTTGTTTGCCTCTGTTGGTATAAATCAAGTTTTATTTGAAACAGCTTACAGGAAAATGACGAAAAAAAGCAGCATTGTTTTACAAAGAAAACCCTGTGACATTTGGGTAAATCAATACAACAGAGACCTTTTGCGGTGCTGGAATGCTAACATGGACATTCAGTATGTTGTTGATGCATACTCTTGTATAGTTTACATCATATCGTACATTTCAAAAGCAGAAAGAGAAATGGGTTTGCTGTTAGATCATGCACAAAAAGAGGTAACAAATGAAGGCAATGTAGATGCCAAACAAGCTTTAAAAAAACTTGGCAGTGTTTTCCTTCATAATCGTGAAGTTTCTGCACAAGAAAGTGTGTATCGCCTGGCTAACCTGAGGCTAAAAGAGGGTTCTCGAAAGGTACAGTTCATTCCAACTGGTGAAGGTGCAGTAAAGATGAGTCTTCCACTCACTGTTATTCAAAAGAAAACTGAAAGAGGTGACATAGACAAAGAAAACATTTGGATGAATAGTATTGTAGACAAATATAAAGCAAGACCCAAAACAAAGGAATTTTCTGGAATGTGTCTGGCAGGCTTTGCATCGGAGTACAGAATGTTGTCAAAATCTGAGAGCTCAGCAGCGAACAGTATAAAGTTGGCCAATACATTAGGATTTGTGAAGAAAAGGACACGTACAAAAGTTGCAGTTGTGCGATACGCTCGATTTTCACCAACAAAAAACCCTGAGAAATACTACCATAGTATTTTGCAACTGTTTTTGCCTTATTATGTTGATTGTCAGTTAAAACCATCAAACTTCAAGATGTTTGAAGATTTCTATAACACAGGATTTGTTAAACAATGTGATAATGAACTTTACTCTGTGAAATTCATAGTGGACTCAAACAGAAAATTGTTTGAGAAAGAAGCTGACAACATAGAAAAAGCTCAAGAAGATCTAGAAATGAATGGCCCAATGGAAGATGCTTGGGCACAAATTTGTCCTGAGGCTGAACTGGAACGGTTAGAATGTCTTGAAAGCATGAAAGATCAAAGAACAGATACTGAGGAATCTTATGAAATCATACCAGATCTCGAACCAAATAAAGATAAGACTTTTGCCATTGATAATAACCCCTACAGAATGCAAAAGCAGGATGCAATACTATTGCTGCGCTCACTGAATGAAAAACAGTCACAGATTTTTTATAGAATTCGTCACTGGTGTTTACAAAAAACAAATGGTGAAAATCCTGAACCATTTCATGTGTTTGTGTCTGGAGGTGCTGGCACTGGTAAATCTCACTTAATAAAGGCAATATATTATGAAGCATGCCGTATCTTATCAAAGTCGACACATAACCCTGATGAAACACATGTGTTATTAACAGCTCCGACTGGTGTCGCTGCCTATAATATTAATGCTGCAACAATACACAATAGCTTTTCAATTGGAACAGATGCAACACTACCTTATCAGCCACTGAGGGAAGAAAAAATTAATTCTTTGAGAGCAAAGCTGGGAAACCTGAAAATATTAATTATTGATGAAATATCTATGGTAGACCATAAATTGCTTGCATATATTCACGGAAGATTGAGACAGATTAAACAGACAGGTGACTACTCTCCTTTTGGAAAAGTTTCTGTTATTGCAGTTGGAGATTTTTATCAGTTACCCCCAGTTAAAGGAAAACCTCTATATTCTGAGCCAAAAGGTATCGATTTATGGGCTAATAATTTTGCTGTGATTGAACTGACAGATATTGTTCGACAGAAAGACACACAATTTGCACAATTACTGAATCGCATGAGGAAACACAAAAAAGATGAACCATTTCGAGAAGAAGATGTTGTTGCGCTAAAGCAATGTGAGACAGGTGAAGGAGAAGATAGTATTGATATTCACATTTATGCAACAAACAGAGAGGTTGATGAGCATAACTTTAGGATGTTACATAAAATATGCACCGATGTAATTTTCATTAAGGCTCAGGATTTTGAGAGGATAGCTAAAACTGGTCGAATGGAACGAAAAAGTGGACACCATGTCAAAGTTTTCAATACTTGTCTAGAAAGATCACTCACTCTTGGTGTATGTGCACGTGTAATGCTACTTAAAAACATTGATGTTTCAGATGGACTTGTAAATGGGGTATTTGGCACTGTTTCTAAGGTATGTTATGAAGATGATGACACTTTTCCATCGAGAATATATATTACCTTTGATCACGAAAAGGTTGGTAAAACAACAAGAGCCAAGAAGCCAAGCTTACATATTGGACTGGAAAAAGCGACACCAATTGAGCCAGAGGAGGAAAGAGTAACTAATAATAGTGGGACAAGACGTCAATTTCCTTTGAAATTAGCTTGGGCTTGTACTGTGCACAAAGTACAGGGTTTAACAGTGGAAAAGGCTGTAGTCTCACTGAAAAAGATTTTTGCTCCTGGGCAAGCATATGTGGCATTGAGTCGTGTGACATCATTGAAAGGACTTATCATAGAAGATTTTAAGCAGAGTGCTATATATGCCAAAGACACCATTGAGAATTGTATTGAAGGCATGCCTGCATTTATTGAACCTTTTAATAAAGTCTCACAACCAGCACACAAGATTGTTTTGCACAATGTTCAAGGACTGAAATTACATTTTGAAGAAATAAGGCAAGATCAAAGGTATACAGAGGCAGACATCATTTGTGTCACAGAAACATGGCTAACACACAAAGATTCCAATGATGATACTAATCTGACTGGATTTTTATTTCATAGCAAACCTAGATGCCTTTCATATGACAAAAGTGAAGAAATATTTGCTGAACTGAAAGAACAGCAGCATGGTGGTGTTGGTATGTATTGCAAAGAAGGTGTTGACTGTAGTATAATAAATGTACCATGTATTAACATTGAATGTTTGATGTTTACTATTGAACCTCTGAAATCAATTGTGGCACTCTTGTACAGACCACCATCATACAAGCTTGGTGCATTCCAGAGTAAGCTGATGGCTGTGATTGATCAGGTGAATGCATTTTCTGGAGGTAAGATAATCATGGGTGATTTTAATGAGAATTTGTTTGTGACATGTTCTGTTCAGAAGGTTATGGAACAGTGTGGATTCACTCAAGTTGTAAAAGATGCAACCACTGAATATGGGACATTAATCGATCACATATATATTAAAGATATTGCTACTGATTGCATTAATGTTGACATAATGCCAACGTATTTTAGCTGCCATGAATGTGTAGTAATGGATTTTTTTATTAAACGGGATAAGAATGGTTAGGAGACCAATGACAATATTTGTAAAGATGTTTTTCTAGTCTGTGTAATGTAATTGTCCACTCATTTTGGGGGAGGGGGGTACGGGGGTATGAAGAAGACATGGACAGCCCCTGTGGGTATGTATGGGTATGAATTCCGTTTGACTTTTGATTTTATAAGCACAATTCATTTCATTTTAAATTATTACACACTATTTACATGTATTTGTCAATGTATTGACAACCAAGTCCGCAAATTTGTCTTGAAGATGAAAATGCGGACTCATACCATATAATTTTATTTGTAGTTTTATTGCAGCACTCTTCTAAAAATTTGATTCAGAATTATTATACTGCTATACATAAGTGTATTCATGAATTAGGGGGCCAACTTGTCAGATTTGCAAGTAAGCAAGCTATTTGAAGTACTTTTTGTATGAAGTGGAAAAGTACATAGGCTACTAGCCACATATAATTAAATTGTTTCCATATGATGTATATATTGTAAAGCAATTCATATAAAGTTTATTTTTTGAATGTGTGTAAAATGTCAATGTTAAATTATGTGGGTATGGTGCCTTCATTAGTTTTTGTGTGTTTGTGAAGTCACGGTGAAGACAGTAAGTTAACTTACAGTAATATTGTACATTTGTATATGAGTACTGAAATAGAGCAGAAACTTCCCTGCATATTTATGTGTGGCAAATGGAGCACAAAATCCCTGCAGATTTATGTGTGGCTCCTACATTGACATGTTTGTTAAGCAAAAAAACACATGAAATGTATGTATGTATTTAAGGTCAGTGTTACCTGCATATGCAATGTGTACATGTAAAAAATGATAGTATTTATTATTACACTGTTTAAATGAGCATATACAGTGCATTTGGAAAGTATTCAGACCCTTTCACTTTTTCCACATTTTGTTATGTTGCAGCTTTATTCTGAAATGGATTAAATTATTTTTTTTCCTCATCAATCTACAGATAGTAGAACATTATGATAATGGGAAAACAGGTTTTTAGAAATTTTTGCTCATTTATTTAAAAAAAATACTGAAACATCACATTTACATAAGTATTTAGACCCTTTGCTATGACACTCAGAATTGAGGTCAGGTGCATCTTATTTCCATTGATCATCCTTGAAATGATTGTACAAGTTGATTTAGAGTCCACCTCTGGTAAATTCAATTGATTTGACATGATTTGGAAAAGTACACACCTGTCTATATAAGGTCCCACAGTTCACAGTGCATGTCAGAGCAAAAACCAAGCCATGAGGTCGAAGGATTTGTCTGTAGACTTCCGAGACAGGATTGTGTTGAGGCACAGGTCTGGCAAAAGGTACAAAATATATTCCGGAGCATTGAAGGTCACCAAGAACACAGTGGCCTATATCATTCTTAAATGGAGGAAGTTTGGAACCACCAAGACTCTTCCTAGAGCTGGCTGCCGAGCAATAGGGGGAGAAGGGCCTTGGTCAGGGAGGTGACCAAGAACCCAATAGTCACTCTGACAGAGCTCCAGAGTTCCTATGTGGGTATGGGAGAACTTTCCAGAAGGACAACCATCTCTGCAGTATTCAACCAATCAGGCCTTTATGGTAGAGTGGCCAGACGGAAGCCATTCCTCAGTAAAAGATTGCCAAAAGGCACCTACAGGACTCTCAGACCATGAGAAAGAAGATTTTCTGGTGTGATGAAAGCAAGATTGAACTCTTTAGCCCAAATGTGTTACGTTTGGAGGAAACCAGGCACCGGTCATCACTTGGCAGCATCATGCTGTGGGGATGTTTTTCAGCGATAGGGACGGGGAGACTACTCAGGATCTGTGGAAAGATAAACGGAGCAAAGTACAGAGAGATCCTTGATGAAAACCTGCTCCAGAGTGCTGACGACATCAGATAGGGGGGAAGGTTCACCTTACAATAGAACAATGACACTAAGCACACAGCCAAGACAATGCAGGAGTGGCTTTGGGACATGTCTCTAAATGTCCTTCAGTGGCCTAGTCAGAGCCCGGACTTGAACCTGATCAAACATCTGTGGAGAGCCCTGAAATTAGCTGTGCAGCAGCGCACCCCATCCGACCTGACAGTGCTTGAGAGGATTTGCAGAGAAGAATGGGAAAAACTGCCCAAATTCAGGTGTGCCAAGCTTTTAGCATCACACCCAAAAAGACTTGAGCCTGTAATTGCTGCCAAAGGTGGTTGAAGAATGTACTGAGTAAAGGGTCTGAATACGTAAATGTCATATTGAATTTTTTTATGTTGAATACTTTCTGAATGCACTGTACTCTAACTGAGGCATGCAAGCATATTAATTAATTAATAAATTGCACCTGTATGAGGCTGTGCTATGGAGCACAAAGATGTATTATGTAGAATTGTGTGCTATTAGGGAAATACAGCACTTGTTCAAACTTGTTGTTTGTAGAATGACAAAAATGCAGATGACTTAATGTGGCTTGGAAGGAACATCTGCTAGTGTATTAACCTAGATTGATGTATATGTCAACGTTTAAGAACAACTACATGTTTCTGTAAATTAGCACTTTCAATTGGAAGAATAAGCTGCAGAACAATGTGCAAAAAGATATAAAAATGGCATTCTTTTTAATGTGTGACTTTCAGTATAATTATACTGCTGTACTGTAAATGTTCAATGTAATGTACATTTGGCTTAAAGGCTATAGATCCAGCATCTCACCCCCCTAGTGTCTCATATGGAGATTGCATTTCATAACACAACTGGTGTTTACAATCCTCATACCACAATCCATTGTCGTTTTCATTTTAACTGGAGAAAATAAGTCAAAGAAAAGCATAGGGTGTTCATAGCATATTGTGTAGCTTAGCTAGCATATTTATACTGAAGGGGGGAGAGAGATCTGCAGGGGAGCCGAAAAACGAATGGCACAACACTGGGAACCAAACTCTGACAGCTTAGACAGAGATAAAAACTATCTCTCTTTTATGGTTTGTAAAACAATTTTTGTAATGATAAATTCATAATATATATTTATTTTTAGGAATACTTTCATTCTGCATCAAGCTCTGTGGATGTATTATATAAGAAAATGTTTTTGTCTCCATAAAATGCTGTGGCTGTAGCCTTTAACATGGAAATGATGATACAGAAAAGTAATGTTGTGACATTAGCAGATAAGGTAGATGGTCTAGCATTTCTGTTTGGAATTTGGCAGAGGCTCTGTGACTCAATGTAATGTAACTCAGTGTAGACCACAGGCACGTTTCAAAGACAGGCAAAAAAAACATGTAAATAGAATACAAGGAGCTTAAAATTGGAAAATCTGAGTTTTACGTTGTACAAATTTGCCATTTAACAAACCACATACCATCTTCTTGTCAGTGAATAACATCCACATCCATTCAGAACTGTGAAAAGAAACATACATCTTCTGTGGAACTGATGTAATCTATCCCTTTTTCTTGTTTTACAAGCTATGAGATTTACCAAGCAATGTAACAATGTTTGAGCGTAGTAGTGAACAGAGATTCAAATTGTCAACTGAGATGGAACACACCTCTAGTGCAATACAGTGTCTGAACTGGATTCACCATTTGGTGAAATACTTACAAGCAGCAGCATACAATTGTTCCCATAATAGTTCTATTTCATGTATTGTTATATTTGTCATCTTTGTTGATTGTTAAATCAATTTCTTGAACACTGAAATAAATATGAAATATTCCAGTATATGTTTGTGTTTTTTCCCCTTTGTATATATGTTCACCAAAATAATGTTAATCAGAGTATGTGTAAATGTACAAATCTACAGAGCAAACATAAGACACAGATCAAGTCGAAAATAGCTGTCTTTATTTTAAGCTTTATTAGATGTTTTGAGATATTGTCTTCTTTATGAAGACAAACCTTTTTGTTATATAGAAGGCTAAAATAACTGTTGTCTTTTGCTAACTTTTTTAAAATAACCACCTAAATCCACTCAAATAAGGTTTAGCAACAGCTTTACAGCAGTCTTTATTGGAAACGAAAATTCACATATGATTACCGAGTGCACAAGGATGATATTTTCGCTGAAATTACTGTATATGATGTTATTTGAGCTTCTGTTTGTTTAGATTATGAACATCTGGTAAGAGAGCTGGTAACTTTTAGTACCACTCTACGTGAGAATATTAATTGTAATTCTGATGACATTAGTAGGCTAAGTACACCTGGAAGGAATAACATTAAGTTGTTAGCCAGCAATGCAACATTATTGTAGAAATAGCAGGTTAACTAATATATAAGGACAAGGCACACTTTTAATAAAAAAGTTCTTAATTAACGTTATGAATTTAATTTCAGCAGCAGAGTAAATAGTCCCCAGTGTAACTGTTGCCATGCAAGACAAAGAAAGCTAGGAATGGAATGCTACTTAGCAAACGGACTAATAGCTAGCGTTATGTGCTAATAACATAATAATAATATAATGTAGCTAATAGTTATAACGTTAGCTAAAACAGTTATCTATATAGGCTACAGCGTATACAGATCTGAAGTAACGTTAGCTAATTTGCTTTCACACAACCAGTCGGGAGACTGTTTCTCACGTTAACTTGCAGCTAAATAGCTAATTACTAAGCCTAGCTAGCTAAATTCCTACAAAATTCGTATTTCCAAACTGAATAAATACTGCACCTCCAACCACAAAAATCGTTTGGTAGATTAAAGTTGCTGTAACGTGCCGTATACAAACGTTTTTATCTGCAGATTTAATGTTTTAACCGGTTTCATGAATCAGCTGTAGCTAAGCTTAAACTGTTGCTATCGTTACTAGCATAAAAGAGACAAATCTATGGCTCTCCAGTGAGAATGTCACTCCGCCGTTAATTTCCTTTCCAGTGGATTTGGTTTCCAGTAGCTTTGGATTTTATGTCCACTCACATGATTTCTCTAGCCTCCAGCCGAGCATCAGAAAGTTTTTGCTGCAGACGTGCGGAGTGATATTAATTTAAACGTCCAGCTGCATTATTGCATCATAGGGGTACTATATCGCGAATATAGACACAGCTTTGAATGCCTCTCAACCAATCATAATGCGTGGTCAGAATTACCCGTTTTATAATATGAAATATAGGCTAGCCTCCAATTCGATATGGTGTTAATAGTATTAATGAGAACTGCCTATTATCGATTGTTCTGTCAAACTGTCATGCTTTATTGATTGTTATTGACTCGGGTATACCGAGTTATTTCAGTGTAGCTAACGTTGTGAGAACCGAGTTAAACTAGATGGGTATAAAAGCATTGTGGCGCGCAAAAAAAAAAAAAATAGGCTAAAGAAAAAATTGTTGCACCACGAACACACAAAAGCGCTTATGGGAAAATGCATAAATTGTATAAACAAAGTATGAACTAGCTTGGACGCATTGACTAGCCTACCTACGAACTAAGTAGGCCTACGTACATACAGCGCTTTGCTCTCACTTCTTTGACAGAAACATGTCGAAACGAAGAGCACTGTCTGGGTCAAGCCAGAACATTGTATCCTGTTTGACACCAAACAGAGCATCACAAATTTGTCGTAGCGTAGGGTAGGCTATTCTTCAAAGAAAAATAAAGCACTTTAATCAGTGTCACGTCCACTTGTCTTTGATGACGTGCCGAAGTGTTATTTTATTTGGAAGGGGGGCATTATTCTTGTCATGATCATAGATGTTATGAGTTTATATGAAACTATCATATTACGAAATAGGTCTTTATAATATGTTGTAGGCATAGTTAGTTGCGGAAATTAATGCAGCACTTATTATATCTTGCATTAGTCATATCTAGCCAAAACTGTGCGATAATACCTATATAGGCGTATGCGTAATAAGCGTAGAATGTAAATGCATGTGAAAATGTCGATTTGTATTTGGTGAAACACACCCATGCTTACAGACACACACAAACATATATATATATCAGTATTACCTGAATTAGCTGATTTAATAATAATGATAATGGTCAACACTGCCATCTAGTGGCGGGAAATGTTAATTATTTCGTTTAAATACTGTTCATTTTCAACATCTTCTGCTTTGAAATGTGTAATACATATACACTGTTTATTACATTCATGTTGACTAAAACAAACAATTCTACTTATTACTTTCACCAAGGTGAAACACAAACATACAATAATTTCTTTATATTGTGCTCTTCTATGTGTGTGTCACCTTGAGTATCTCTTTCAATTACGTGTTTAAAATGTAAAAACCTTTATAAAATTCCATGGTCAACACTGCCATCTAGTGGCGGGAAATGTTAATTATTTCGTTTAAATACTGTTCATTTTCAACGTCTTCTGCTTTGAAATGTGTAATACATATACACTGTTTATTACATTCATGTTGACTAAAATAAACAATTATACTTATTACTTTCACCAAGGTGAAACACAAACATACAATAATTTCTTTATATTGTGCTCTTCTATGTGTGTGTCACCTTGAGTATCTCTTTGAATTACGTGTTTAAAATGGAAAAACCTTTATAAAATTCCATGGTCAACACTGCCATCTAGTGGCGGGAAATGTTAATTATTTTGTTTAAATACTGTTCATTTTCAACGTCTTCTGCTTTGAAATCTGTAATACATATACACCAATTACAATTACATGAGAAAGGAATCAATTAGTAAATTTCTATCTGTACATTTTTTGCCTTTGGCAAAATTACTATTATGGTGAATTGTATTATCATGCTGAGTTTGATTTTATAAGGATTTGTATTAACCAATATATGAATTTTCGAATGAAATCTAGTCTGTAATAACTTCACATGTCAAATCACTGTGAAACAGCTTGGGCTCTATCTTGACAATCTTAGCACTTGGTCTAAACACATGGTGCAACTGCATTTAGGGTGTGACCAAGTCCACTTTTGCTAGTTAGACAGTGTGTTTTTTGAGTGCGAAGCACAGCGCAACATGCAAATGGGCTGAACTGAGTCTCTTCATTAATTATAGGTGTGTCTTGCAAGGAATATACTATATGGATCAATATGCTCGTTGCTGCATGATCAATATTATTCAGACTAACCATTATGACGCATTTTGATATACACAATAATAATGTCTCACATTACGGTTTAACATCGGCATGGGTTCACCGGTAATTTCCCACAGTGCTGTTATTTTAGAAAATATAGCCTATGTGGTTGAAGTTCATTAAGAAGTACCTGCAACCACTGAGAATAAGGTGTACATTATGTTTTATTGAGGAAACAGAATATGGCTTCCCTCTCACCTTAGAAAATGCCAAAATAGCCTGCTTGTTTAACAAATTTCGTTTTATTATACAATGAAGCATTGTCAGACATAAATTCTATGTTCTTACAGCAGTCACATCAGAGACAATGCATTTCAGCTAGCAAAGTTCAAGCTTAATCCGAAATTCATAAAACATGCATTCTCATGATAACAGAAATAGCGTTATTTTGGCTTAATGATGGCTCTAAATAGGCTACACAAAAGCTGTCCGGTTTGGAATCCATAGGTTCACACATAGTTACCTTGTTTTATAATGTCCTGCTTATGGAAATATGACCAACACACTTTTACTGGTTAATGCTTTAAAACAAGCCCATTTCCCTGGGATTGCAGAGACAACTTGCAATTATTGCAGGAGAGAAAATATTTGTTTTTGGGGAAAATATTAATCCCTATTTCACAATGTAATCTTGATATCTTGTATGCATGCTTGTGTGCACCCCTGTGTATAACAGACAGGAGGGTGTATGCGCATTGTGCACATGCCTATGTAGACACACTTATATTGCGCTGCTAAAATAACATAGACATAACTGTGACATGATGTTACACCAGGTTTGTGGTGGTTTTAGCACAAGCGCTTTCTGCTGGCTCAAGATAGCAAATAAAATTTATCCTGGCCACACTTCATCTTAAGACCAACCCAGGTTCAAGATTGCTATGAGTGCAAGATTACTCACTAGTTAAACAACGTGAACACTGGGCGCTATAATTACACCTGTGCAGGGTGTAAGATAGTAAAGACATTTGCGTCTGGGTTAGCGCCGCTTAGTGCCAGGTGTAAGACAGGGCCCCTTGACTTCATATAGCATATGACCCTTCAGCAACCAATATTTCCTGAATATTTTTGGAGCTCTATAGCACCACCAGGTTTGATTCAAACTATTTTACAGTGCTGAGCTCAACAAGTTGCATATGATTATGTCAAATCATTTGGGATTTATTAGCATTTTTGTCATAAGCCACGACAACATTGTTTTTTTATTGGCATGCTGTGGGCATATTTTTTCTTAATAACATTGGTTTATATAACCATTAAGGACTTTCACTAGTACATGCTACACAGTTTCATGCAATTAGGTCAAACTGTCTAAGAGGACATAGATTCCAAAGGTTTTTCACAAAATTCGAAATGGCAAAAATCCAAATGCAACAACTTAGTACATGCTTATTAGCAGTACATATCTACCAAGTTTCAAGTTGATTGGCCCTCATTAAGTCTGTGTAACTAAAATTCGATTGGCTGATGGTGGCCATATTTTTTGAAGGCTCATTAATGACCTGTCTGTAACTTTGACCGGAACCGTGAGTACAAAATTGCAAGTTATTTGGTCATTTTGTTCAGGAGTTAAGGGCATTTTCACATTTTACCCTGCAATAGCGCCACCTATGGACCAAACCAAACGATATTGTACACACATCCTTTGAGTGTTATACAGAAAACAACAGTAACGTTTTGTGCTGATCAGACATTGCGTTCAAAAGTTATTAGCATTTTGTGATAAGCCACGCCCACATTCGTTTTTATTGGCTTGCTGCGGCCAGAGTTTTTGATGTAGAAACTTGGTTTATATAACTTTTTAAGATATTCGTTAGTAGATGGTTCCTGCCAAGTTTCATGCAATTTTGTCAAACCGTCAAAGAGGAGATAGATTTTGAAGGTTTTTCACAAAATGTAAATTAGAAAAAATCCAATATGGCGGACTTTAATGGTCCTTATAGGAAAGTTGTTTGGGAGGACCTAGGGAATCTTGTAAAAAAAGAATTTTGAGGATAGGCCAAATGGATAAAAAGTTATAGCCCAAAAACTTAAATTTATTCCTATAGCGCCACCATGTGGCGAATCTGGGTAAGTTTTATTATCTGGGGTACTCTTGGGACTGGGTATGTATCTACCAAGTTTCAAGTTGATTGGACCTCATTAAGTCTGTGTAATGTGTGCTAAACTTTGATTGGCTGATGGCGGCCATATTCTTTGAACTTTCTTCAATGGCTTGTCTGTATCTTTGAACACGACCATGCGTACGAAAATGCAAGTTATTTGGTCATGTGGTTCATGAGTTATGGCCATTTTCACATTTTACCCTGCAATAGCGCCACCTATGGACCAAACCAAACGATGTTGTACACACAGCCTTTGAGTTATATAATGAAAAGACTATTAAAGTTTAGTGCTGATCAGAGATTGCGTTCAAAAGTTATTAGCATTTCTGTGATTAGCCACGCCCACATTGGTTTTTATTGGCTTGCTGCGGCCAGAGTTTTTGATCTACAAACTTGGTTTATATAACTTTTTAAGATATTCGTTAGTAGATGGATCATGCCAAGTTTCATGCAATTTCGTCAAACCGTCTAGGAGGAGATAGATTTTGAAGGTTTTTCACAAAATGTAAATTAGAAAAAAATCCAATATGGCGGACTTTAATGGTCCTTATGGGAAATTTGTTTGGGAGGACCTAGGGAATCTTGTAAAAAAAGAATTTTGAGGATAGGCCAAATGGATCAAAAGTTATAGCCCAAAAACTAAAATGTATTCCTATAGCGCCACCATGTGGCGAATCTGGGTAAGTTTTATTATCTGAGGTACTCTTGGGACTGGGTACGTACCTACCGAATCTAGTTGCTCTAGTATGTACAGTTTTTGCTGGGCAAACACTTTTAGGGCAGGAAAAATAATAATAATAATAATAATAATAATAATCGGAACAATTTCAATAGGGTTCCACAGCACTTCGTGCTTGGACCCCTAAATATAGCCGCGAGCGGCAATCAACGGGGTCCAAGCAGCATTGCGCAGATTTTCCCACAAATGCAGTCATGTGATTGTCAGGCTGTAATGAATGACACAAAACACCTGACTGACGAATGTTGGAATATAAAGATTCTGAATCTCCGAGGATTTTCGTTCATAGAGGCTGCATACCATATTTCATTCAATGTGGTCAAACTGCTGAGGACGACATAGATTTTGAATTTCTCAAGTAGAGGCGTGTAATAACATATAAAGGTTATGACAGTAGTTCAAACAGAATGAGAAATAGCCTTGTTGAAATACTCAAAGGTTTGATTAATTACTGTAGCGCCCCCTATTGACCGATTCTGACCAAATGTTAGACCCTAGTACAGGCTTACTAGTAGTACATGTCTACCAAGTTTCAAGTTGATTGGCCAGCAGTAAGTCTGTGTAATGAGTGCTAAAATCTGATTGACTGATGGCGGCCATATTCTTTGAACTTTCATCAATGGCTTGTCTGTATCTTTGACCCCGACCGTGCCACTGAATTTGCAAGTTATTTGGTCATGTGGTTCATGAGTTATGGCCATTTTCACATTGTACCCTGCAACAGCGCCATCTATTGAACAAACCAAACGATATTGTACACACAAAAGAAGTAAAACAATTTTCAAATCAATTGTAAATTTCATGGGCAGGCAATGCAGAGATGCAAGTACAGGTTTGATGTGAGCTGTCTTCTTGGTTCGTGTCAACATTCTTCGAGCTGAGTTTTGCACAAGTTCTAGCTGCTGTATATATATATTTTTGTAAGACCAGAGAAGACAGCATTACAGTAGTCTAATCTACTTGTAACAAGGGCATGTATTAACCGTTCAGCATCAGTTTGCGAAAGTAAAGGCCTTATTCTAGTAATGTTTCTCAATTGGAAAGAAGCTACCCTTGTTACATTTCTTATATGTGGCTGAAACCTTAAATCAGCATCCAAGATTACAGCTGCATTCTTCACTTCAGGTTTATCTTTTGCCACTAGTGGTCCTAGCTTCTTAGAAAGTCTTCCTCTCTGGGCTTTAGATCCAATGATAATGAATAATATCACTTTTAAGAGTATGTGAAAATATGATATCAGGACACATTTGATGTTATTGGGTCACAGACATCATGAAGTCATGCCAATTAAATGATATGCAACCAGTTATTAATTGGTTGCATATCCTTTCATTTAAGTTGGTTAATTTGTCCAATTACTTTTTGTGCCAGAAAATACATAGACTATGTATAAAACAGCTACAATTGCTACACAATTCACCCAATATGGATGTAAAAACCTTCACATTAAAGCTGAAAGTCTGCACTTTAACCCCATACTTTCTGTTCTATTTCAAATCCAATGTGTTGGAGTACAGATCCAAAACAAGAAAAATTGTGTCACTGTGCATATACTTACGGACTGCACTGTATGTTTATACAGACATATTGTATTTATTATGTATACAAATATATGTTTTCAGACTGAACACAAAGTTTCAATAAAATTAGCATCACTGTTATGCGCACATGCACAAACACTTAGCAGTTACGTAGTTCATATTTTGGCCTTAGACGCACACATTGTAGTTATTTAGTGGAATTGCACTGTGTATTACATTCATGTTGACTAAAATAAACAATTCTACTTATTACTTTCTATTTGTACCATGCGATGTTCAACACCACGAAGGTGAACTTTCCTAAAATGTCAAAGCCATTATGACAAAATTCCATGGTCAACACTGCCATCTAGTGGCGGGAAATGTTAATTCTTTCGTTTAAATACTGTTCATTTTCAACGTCTTCTGCTTTGAAATGTGTAATACATACACACCCATTACAATTACATGAGAAAGGAATCAATTAGTAAATTGCTATCTGTACATTTTTTGCCTTTGGCAAAATTACTATTATGGTGAATTGTATTATGCTGATTTTAAGGATTTTTATAAAACAATATATGAATTTTCTAATGAAATCTAGTCTGTAATAACTTCACATGTCAAATCACTGTGAAACAGCTTGGGCTCTATCTTGACAATCTTAGCACTTGGTCTAAACACATGGCGCAACTGCATTTAGGGTGTGACCAAGTCCACTTTTGCTAGTTAGACAGTGTGTTGTTTGAGCGCGATGCACAGCGCAACATGCAAATGGGCTGAACTTAGTCTCTTCATTAATTATAGGTGTGTCTTGCAAGGAATATACTATATGGATCAATATACTCGGTGCTGCATGATCAATATTATTCAGACTAACCATTATGACGCATTTTGATATACACAATAATAATGTCTCACATTACGGTTTAACATTGGCATGGATTCACCGGTAATTTCCAACAGTGCTGTTATTTTAGAAAATATAGCCTATGCAGTTGAATTTCATTAAGTACCTGCAACCACTGAGAATAAGGTGCACATCATGTTTTATTGAGTTAACAGAATATGGCTTCCCTCTCACCTTAGAAAATGCCAAATTAGCCTGCTTGTTTAACAAATTCATAAAACATGCATTCTCATGATAACAGAAATAGCGTTATTTTGGCTTAATGATGGCTCTAAATAGGCTACACAAAAGCTGTCCGGTCGGGAATCCATAGGTTCACGCATAGTTCCCTTGTTTTATAATGTCCTGCATATGGAAATATGACCAACACACTTTTACTGGTTAATGCTTTAAAATGCTATTATTTAAAATGTTCAGAAAATTAGTACTAATACTTATTTGGCATCATGTGACCCACAAACATACAGTAGGGTACATTAATGGGGCAAACATGTCTGGATAGGTTTGTAAAAATGCAATATGTCAGCTGTTTTCTAGGTCATATCTATGGTATATGTTTCTTGGTATAAAAGTCTGTTTGTGAATTGTACAGAAATTTGTAGCAGCCGTGAATATTTAAACTCTGTACAAGTCAAGCTGACAACAAAGTGTAAACATATCCTTTCTGGAGTGTAATTATTCGTCAACTATTTAAAACATGAGGCAATTTTCGTTATTGGACATTTAAAGTTTGAATGACCACATTGCTTTCACAAGGTAAGATGAAAAAACACAGGGCCAAGTTACTTTAAATAATTTCGGAAAGATTGGATTGCATGGCTTTGTAATAGAGCTAGTATAATTAGTGTGAGCTATGATAGGCAATAGTGTTAATTGTAACTTGGCCACATTTTGATGTCAATACTTTTAAAGGCAAGCCTAGTTTTTGCAAATTTGACTTACACATAGCCTACGAAGAACTATCTGTGAGTAACTTTAAAAATGTTTTTTTTTTTGTTGAGATTATTAATTACACAGCAGGGTTAGGAAATACAATGTAAAATGTCAAGACTTCATGACATTAACTACGGACTCCAGTATGGTTGGTGGTGGTATGCAGCTTTAACATTATGATCACATCTACCAAAAGCTCAATGAAGAAGAACCACTTTGGATCAATTGTCAGGGTTAGGGGTTGAGATGTGTTCACTTAAAACACTGCTGAGTCTTGATCAGCGAAGAATTTAGATATATAGGGTGATTCTGTCCTTTTTGGGCAAGACTGGGTTAGGCATTAGGATATAAAATGGCATGGCTATGTCTTAGCTCACCCTCCGGTAGGTGGCAGCAATGCACTTCGCTTGCTTGTCTGCCACATTACCTATGACGTGAAGAAGAAAAAGCAGTTTACTTTGGCGATCATTTTGAGAGGTGAGTGTGGATTTCCCGTCTGAGAATTATATATTTTTTAGTGATTGCTTAATTATTGTTCTAGTTAGACATTTGGTGTGGAATTTTTTGTACTGCACTTACAGACACGATTACGTGTTGGTTTTTCGTGTGTATTATGATTTAATGAAGTAAAGTTGTAAGTTGTAGCTAGCGAGGTATGCTACTGTTTCTTGACACGTGTTGTTAGGTAACGTTAACGTTAGCTAGCTAGCTGTATAGTTTAGCTACCAGGTCGCCTGCGGTAGTTGGAAAATGGCTAAACGGTATGAGTTTTGCATTTATAAGGCATCGTTTGCGTTATGGTAACATTAAGAGAAACGCGAGAAAAAAAGTAACTATTAAACAGCTTGAACTTGTTGAGAAATGCGGAGACAACGTTCGCTGTGCATCCCTTTTACATTACACGTGGATGGAGTTCAGCTAACGTTAACGGAATTCGGTAACGTTGCTTGCATTTAACTGAAATGTGTTCGTTAAAGCCTATTTTTCAAATGACTGTTCCAGTTATTTTAGTGAAAGAATTTTGTAGTGTATAAGATGCCATAGTTCGTTTTTTCGCGTTTTATTATGGTTGAAGTGGTACAAATGTCTTAAGTTGTAGGTAGCCTATTTAAGGTAGCCATCGTCACACGCAGTAGCTTATTTAGCAATGTTAACTGCGCAAGTAGCTAGCCAGGAAGCTTCTGATAACGTTAGTAAGTGTTTAAAGGCAAAACATAAATTAGTTTGACCATTTATAAGTTGAGAGCTATTTTTTGTCTGATGTTTGTGTCCTTGCCTTTCTACTCGAATAAGAACTAACTTAGCTAACGAGGTTTTACACGTGTTTTACACGTGGGTGATGTGCACGTGTGAGCTGGCTGGCTAACGTTAGTTGGTTGCATGCATTTAAAAATGAAATGAAAAAGGGGATAGTGCAGTAGCATGGTACAATGTTTTATTTATTTTTTTTGTTCATAATGTTGATTGTATTTATCGCATGTTTGTGAAGAAAAGTTTGAGTAACTATTTTTTCTCCCCATGTTCATTGGTTGGACTGTTCCTCTCGCACATTTCAAATCAGGTGAGCGAGAATAATATGTATATTTGAACTGAGGCCGAAGTAGAAAAGGCATGTTTTAATTCAATGTTTGTATGGTATGTCAATATGTGGTTCAGTGGACATGACTGAGACATGTTTATATGGCAGGGCGATATGCAATTTGACACAGCCACTGTTTAAGAATGATGCAATTATCTCGCGATGTAGCTTTGTTTCAGCTGTGGGTAAAATAAGTGTGGTTTTCTACAGTAAGTATCTAGTGAGCTATGTGTAGGGCAAGTTTGTAAGAAACGGGGTTTGTTCTTAATTGGGTGTCTCAGTAGTTTGGTTGTAGGAAGTATTGTAATGTTTACAAGGTAGGCTACGTCTTAGCCAGTGTCTAAAACTTAAATATCAGAAGCCTGCAGAATGTACAAAAGAACAAAATGGTATGTGTGAGAACCTTATGAAACACCAGTATGAGAGAAAACTTGTTTTATAGATGAGAATACTCACAAAAATGAGGGACAGTGAAGTGGTTAATATATAAATGAGATGATATGCACTCTTTAAACCTTTGTGGTGTTTACTTGTAATTTAATCTATTGTGCTAGTTACTTAGTAATTGATGTGAAGTTACATAGCCTTAGTTGAATAAATTAGGTAAAATGTATAGAATATTATTCAATTTTGAACTGATTAATACCTGATGGAAAGAATTTTAGAATGAAGAATGGAACAATTATTTCCATTTTAATTCCTAGTTAGACATATGTACCGCTTATTAAGCAACTTGCATAAAATGAAAAAGGAATTAATTGTATCAACTTGTCTTTACACAATATTCCCTGATGGGAGTGCACTACATTTTCTAGGTAATTTTCTTGAGTAAAATTATGCGCATGGGTAAATGCTCTTAAGTTATTCTGAACATGCTTATGTTTGTTTCTTTTGTTGGTACTGTTTGTATGGGACTAAGTAGCAATGTAAAGTTAGCCTTGTGAAGTGTTTTCCATGTGATTGGTATACAAGTGTGAGCTAGGTAGTTGTTTGTAGAATGTATTTAAAAGTGATGTAAA
Organism: Synaphobranchus kaupii; assembly: GCA_029718625.1. NCBI lineage: Eukaryota > Metazoa > Chordata > Actinopteri > Anguilliformes > Synaphobranchidae > Synaphobranchus > Synaphobranchus kaupii. Next base: position 36,738,875 of record CM056389.1, on the reverse strand, counting down.
CGGAAAAGGGGATGGTGCAGTTGCATAACATAATGTGTGGTTCCTTTTCTTTCAGAATTCTGCTTGTATTTAACTTGCTTGTGAAAAACAATCAGTGTAACTGTGTTCTTTTCCATGTTCCTTGGCCGGATTGTTCCTCTGGTGGACATTTGAAATCAGGTGAGTGACAATGCCTTAAAGGGATAATTCACTCATTTTGAAAAAGTTTTACTTACCACCAAAATGGTATGTAAGGCTGTAGTGTTGCTAAGATTGGCTAAGCCTGAATTGGAACAATGCTAACAATTAGTATCTTGCCATTGGATTTATTCCCCCCCCCAGCTAACCTTTGACCTTCGTTTAAATAACTGCCTGAATCCACTCAAATAAGTTAACAACAGCTTTACAAGTGTTGTTGTTGTAAACGAAAATGCACATATGATTACCAGGTGAAGAAGGATGATATTTTTGCGCAAATTGCTGTATGTGATTGTCTCAGCTTTTGTTTAGATTGAAGTTATGAACATCTGGTAAGAGAGCCTGTAACTTTTAGTATCACTCTGTGCGAGAACGTTGTGGGATGCAACGTTGTGGGATGCATGCTGCTGTATGTGTACTGTTTAGGAAATATGTTGTGGACAACTGGCAACTTTTCCATACGCTATTTTAGCATGTAAAATGTATACTACATACCATCAAAGAAAATTTTTGTTTATTTAACAATTTCAGTGGATTTAGGCGGTTATTTAAACAAAAGTTAGCTGGGGGAGTTGCGCAGAAAAAAATGCTTGTGAAAACTGAATATGCATATCCTGCATGACTTCCAGACAGACCGCATTTTCATGAAATCCCCACCCCGCAGGGGATGTAATGCTGCGTATATACTAGAGAGATGTGTAGAACAGCAGATAAGTCAAATGTCAATCACAAATAGCTTAAGCTATGCAGAAGTCCCATTTGCGTGTGCTTATCTCAACTGTGAATCTGCCCCTTTGTCCTTGCACTGCTATGTGGTTGATATATTTTTTTCTAAACCCTTTAACAATCATCCCATTGTTATAGTCTTCTGAAGTATTTGCAGAATTGGCTTAATTGGTCTTTAGCTGAACTTCTCAGTGTACTATGATTGTGTAGCCCGAGCTTCACAATGTTACAAACCACCATGACCTTCAGCTGTCGGTACTCTTGACTAATGCTGTAACTTCATTTGAAATGGGAAACAATTGTTATACCATTTATATTACATAATTATGTGTGGACAATTTTCTGTTCATGATCGATTATATAATTGTTCAGTTAAATGGGGTGTTTGTGTAACCATTTATAAGATGATAGTACTTAGTGACACCTTGAGAATGGCAGTTGATGATTAATTTTCAAGTAAAGTAATGATTACTGTTTGATGATGCATACCTGAGCACATGAAATTCCAAGAATGGAACTTATTAGGCATTGTGTGGCCGTATGTTAAGATGTTAACATATGTGTTGCTTTTAGATGCCACGCAAGCGGGGAAACCAGCGTTCCGAGGCCATGAAGAGGAGGTGGGCCGACTGCTCACCCAACGTGACTGTGTCTGACAAGGTTCTACCTACTCATTCAAAAAAGACTTTGACTGACGGAGTTGACCCTCTCCCTTATCAAAAGGTTCATGAGGTTTTGTGTCCTCCTAAAATAAACACAAACTCTGGCATTCAAAACTCTGGCATTCAAAACTCTGGCATTCAAAACTCTGGTATTCAAAACTCTGGTATTCAAAACTCTGGCATTCAAAACTCTGGCATTCAAAACTTTGGCAACTTTGGCAACTCTGGCATTAACAACTTTGACAACTTTGGCAACTCTGGCATTAACAACTTTGGCAACTTTGGCAACTCTGGCATTAACAACTTTGGCAACTCTGGCATTAACAATTCTGGCAAAACCTGTGATATAACTGATTTTCCCCATGTATTATACATACAGGGCTCCTTTCATCAAGCTGACCCACAGTTTTCCCAGTATGCAGGTAGGCAATGTGTTCCCAATAGTCTAACTGCAATAATGATGAGTGTCCTGAAAAATGTTTTGACATGGACTACGGGGGACCTCAATGAGATTCTACTTCAGGGGAACGCACTGTATGGTTCGATGAGCACAGCAGGCAGAATCCAAGATCCGGTGCATGGATATGTTGCAGTAAGTGAATTGCCAAGGGAACATGTACTGTGTGACAAATTTGTGTCAATAAACTACGGTGATTCTTTGACTGGTGTAATTGGTGTGTCTGTGTATGAAGAAGCTTTGCAGAATGTCCTGGTAACATTGGATGAAGCAATTCAGAGGGTGTTTTTCGAATTTGACACATGTTTGCTAACTCTACATGATAACACATGTGCAGTTGTTAGACAAAGTGAATGGTATGCTGTGATTGACTCTCATACACGCAGCCCTGAAGGCCTACAAGATGGAAATGGTACAAGTGTCGTGACTTTCCATGATAGTATTGAAAACCTGTACAGACACCTTTTGAAGCTAGGACACTCATTGCATGCTGTTGGTAAGCAGTTTGAGGTGACAGGAGTCAATACATTTGTGACGGGCATTGACACGGAGGACCAAACCCTTGAATGTGAGCCGTTTGAGAACATCAGTTCCTGTAACAGTCGTCCGCTCTACAGTGCAGTGCTGACAGGTAAACCTGCTATGGCTGAGGACCGTCACAATTGCTTGAAAAATGATGCTTGTGCTGTCAATGTCGGAGACCTTTATTTAACCAGGGAGAGGCCAGTTCTTGACATGGTAAGATCAAATCTGTCAGATGAACATGAAAATGCTGCATGTGCCAACAGAATTGGTACACAATTCTACAGCGAATTGTTGCAAGGGGAAAACAAATATGGTAGTAAGTGCTGTCTGATGAATAATACAACCGCATCTGAGACAAAGAGAAGTAACCATGTAAACAAAGGTAATATGGCTATTCGGAGTTCAACTATTGGTAATCAGAGCAATGATTTAAAAGTGTCTAAAAATAATGCAGATGAAGTTATGTTGGTGAATGAATCTGAGGGCACTTTTCAATTTTCTCCTTTGACAGTGCAGCAAGAGCAAAGACTTTGCTCAAGGTTGAATATTGTACACTATGCAAAAGATTATTTTCAGACTTCTGAAACAATTCCAGTGGGTGATCCTTGTCAGACAAAGGCTATTGTGGGTGATGGTAACTGCTTTTTCAGATCTCTATCGTTTGCAATCAGTGGAAGTGAAACTGATCACAGAAAAATCAGACTTGCTGTGGTTAAGCATATGGAGAACAATCCATCCAAGTACATACATAATCTCAGACATGGGTATTCTTCTGTTGATAATTATGTGAAAACATCACGAATGAAGTATGTTGGAAGTTGGGCAACTGAGGTGGAAATACAGGCAGCTGCAGATCTACTTGGCGTAAATATTTTTACATACAGTCGCAAGAAGTGGTTGAAATATTCTACATCCAATTTTGTTGAATCAAACAGAAAGACAAATGAGGAAACGGCAATTTACCTTAAGCATTGTAATGAGTGTCATTATGAAATTGTTATATGTGTAAAAAGTAGAGATGTTGATGTCTGTGCAAATTTCTGTGATAGATCAGCGGAAGATGCAATATTTTGTCATGCCACAACGAGTCAGCATAAACTTGAAAGACAAAAAAGACAATATAAAGTTAATGTAGACTTTCGAAATGACAAAGTCCAAAAGGGAGTTAAAAGATACCACGAAGATAAACATTACAAAGAATCTGTCAAGAAGCATACCTGTTTAAAATACACCTCTGATGAACTGTACAGAGAAAAAGTACAAAAAGCCAGTATTATGAAATATGAAACAGATGAACAGCACAGAGCAAAGGTACAAAAAAATAGTATTATGAAATATGAAACAGATGAACAGCACAGAGCAAAGGTACAAAAAGCAAGTATTATGAAATATGAAACAGATGAACAGCACAGAGCAAAGGTACAAAAAGCCAGTATTATGAAATATGAAACAGATGAACAGCACAGAGCAAAGGTACAAAAAGGCAGTATTATGAAATATGAAACAGATGAACAGCACAGAGCAAAGGTACAAAAAAACAGTATTATGAAATATGAAACAGATGAACAGCACAGAGCAAAGGTACAAAAAGCCAGTATTATGAAATATGAAACAGATGAACAGCACAGAGCAACTGTGAAACAATATGTGTTTGATAAGTACAGATCTGATAGTTGTTATGCTAACAGCATTAAAACGAGTACTAGAAAGAGAAGAACTGAAGCAATGAATAAAAGGGAGGAAATAGATGGTGTTTTTCAACAATTTAGAGAAAAAGTAAGCACTGGTCCAGAGTATACATGTTCAGTATGTCATCGACAACTGTTCAAACATCAAGTAATAACTTGCAAGAAAGACCAATATTTCAGAAGAGGAAATGAGGTTACTTCAATAGCAAAAATATGCATAACTGAAACATACCTTCATAAATGCAGGGATACTTGTATGCTTGACTGCAGTTTCAAAAAAGGCCCATCTGGTGTACTATGGATTTGTTACACTTGTCACAGAAAGATTCTTGATGGCAGAATGCCTGGGGAAAGTGTTGCAAACAATCTTGCTTTGGACCCTATTCCACAAGAGTTGAACAGTTTAAACTCACTTGAGCAACATTTAATCGCAATACACATTCCATTTATGAAAATGCTTGCTTTACCAAAAGGCGGACAAAATGGTGTACATGGTCCTGTCACATGTGTTCCATCAAACGTTACAGAAGTAGCAAATGTGCTTCCAAGATCAGAAAATGAGGATTTGATGATTCGTGTGAAACTAAAGAGAAAGTTAACTTACAAAGGGCATTATGAATATCAATATGTACACACTGACAAAGTACAGGGTGCTTTGTCATATTTAAAAGAACACAACAAATGGTATGAGAATATACAATTTAACACTGAATGGATTAATCCACTGAGTAAAACTGAGGAAGACTCATATGGTTATGCTGATGACATATGTGATCACAGTTGTGTTGACAATGAGGATTGTGCTGAGAGAAAATCAAATGATGAAAACATTGATGAGTCACTACATGACAGACAGCAGCATGGCATGTTCATGGATACGTGTTTACAACCTGTGGACATTGCGCAAGAGGTGTTGGATCAGCACTTTGATGGCATTATGTCTGTGGCCCCGGCAGAAGGAAACAGTCCAGTGAGAATTTTAATGGATGAGACCAATGAAGCCAAATGTTTCCCAGTTCTTTTTCCAAAAGGAACCGGTACATTTCATGATGCCAGGGAAGAGAAGTTGACACTATGTAGATATTTGAATACACGAATACTGAATGCAGATGGAAGATTCTCAAAGAACTTGGACTATATTTTTTATGGACAGTATTTATCTGAGATTAATCAAGTTATGTCCAATGTATCTATTGCGCTGAGGAAAGGTTATGACACAGGAGCAAAAGCAAACATTACCTCAGAAATGCTGACAAACAAAGATTCACTTCAAAAGATTCTTAATTTTGATGAGGGGTACAAATTTCTGAAGCCCATCAGGGGCACTCCTGTTTTTTGGCAAAGTGCACAAAAAGATCTGTTTGCTATGGTCAGACAACTGGGTATCCCGACATGGTTTTGTTCTTTTTCTTCAGCTGATATGCGATGGAAAGAAATGATGGAAAGTATTCTAAAACAGGAGGGCAGACACATCAGCGCTGATGATTTGGACTGGTCTGAGAGATGCGGCATACTAAAAAGGAATCCTGTTACGGCTGCCAGAATGTTTGATCATCGATTCCATTGTTTTCTAAAAAATGTTATCTTGTCACCAGCAGAACCCATTGGAAAAATAAGTGACTACTTTTACAGAGTGGAATTTCAGCAACGGGGTTCACCTCATGTTCATTGCCTGTTCTGGGTGGAAGACGCACCTCAAATTGACAAAGATGATGATTGTGACATTGTGTCATTTGTAGATCGTATTGTGACATGTGAGATGCCACCTGTTGATGATACTGAAATGCATGAAATAGTGTCCAGTGTGCAACAACACAGCAAAAGACATTCAAAGACGTGCAAAAAGAAGGGAACAACTTGCAGATTCAACTTCCCACGGCCACCAAGTGAGAGCACTTTTATCACAAGAGGTAAAGACGCAGAAGAGCCAGCTAAGCAAAATTATGTTAATAAATGTGATCAGAAAGAACATCATGAAAAAGCAAATAATGCTAATGAGGGTCCATCTATGAGAAAAGAGGAAGCAGAAGTGATTATGAAAAGAGTAAGGGAAGCTTTGATGAATCCTGAAACAACCCATGATTCGGTAGACTCTTTGTTTGCCTCTGTTGGTATAAATCAAGTTTTATTTGAAACAGCTTACAGGAAAATGACGAAAAAAAGCAGCATTGTTTTACAAAGAAAACCCTGTGACATTTGGGTAAATCAATACAACAGAGACCTTTTGCGGTGCTGGAATGCTAACATGGACATTCAGTATGTTGTTGATGCATACTCTTGTATAGTTTACATCATATCGTACATTTCAAAAGCAGAAAGAGAAATGGGTTTGCTGTTAGATCATGCACAAAAAGAGGTAACAAATGAAGGCAATGTAGATGCCAAACAAGCTTTAAAAAAACTTGGCAGTGTTTTCCTTCATAATCGTGAAGTTTCTGCACAAGAAAGTGTGTATCGCCTGGCTAACCTGAGGCTAAAAGAGGGTTCTCGAAAGGTACAGTTCATTCCAACTGGTGAAGGTGCAGTAAAGATGAGTCTTCCACTCACTGTTATTCAAAAGAAAACTGAAAGAGGTGACATAGACAAAGAAAACATTTGGATGAATAGTATTGTAGACAAATATAAAGCAAGACCCAAAACAAAGGAATTTTCTGGAATGTGTCTGGCAGGCTTTGCATCGGAGTACAGAATGTTGTCAAAATCTGAGAGCTCAGCAGCGAACAGTATAAAGTTGGCCAATACATTAGGATTTGTGAAGAAAAGGACACGTACAAAAGTTGCAGTTGTGCGATACGCTCGATTTTCACCAACAAAAAACCCTGAGAAATACTACCATAGTATTTTGCAACTGTTTTTGCCTTATTATGTTGATTGTCAGTTAAAACCATCAAACTTCAAGATGTTTGAAGATTTCTATAACACAGGATTTGTTAAACAATGTGATAATGAACTTTACTCTGTGAAATTCATAGTGGACTCAAACAGAAAATTGTTTGAGAAAGAAGCTGACAACATAGAAAAAGCTCAAGAAGATCTAGAAATGAATGGCCCAATGGAAGATGCTTGGGCACAAATTTGTCCTGAGGCTGAACTGGAACGGTTAGAATGTCTTGAAAGCATGAAAGATCAAAGAACAGATACTGAGGAATCTTATGAAATCATACCAGATCTCGAACCAAATAAAGATAAGACTTTTGCCATTGATAATAACCCCTACAGAATGCAAAAGCAGGATGCAATACTATTGCTGCGCTCACTGAATGAAAAACAGTCACAGATTTTTTATAGAATTCGTCACTGGTGTTTACAAAAAACAAATGGTGAAAATCCTGAACCATTTCATGTGTTTGTGTCTGGAGGTGCTGGCACTGGTAAATCTCACTTAATAAAGGCAATATATTATGAAGCATGCCGTATCTTATCAAAGTCGACACATAACCCTGATGAAACACATGTGTTATTAACAGCTCCGACTGGTGTCGCTGCCTATAATATTAATGCTGCAACAATACACAATAGCTTTTCAATTGGAACAGATGCAACACTACCTTATCAGCCACTGAGGGAAGAAAAAATTAATTCTTTGAGAGCAAAGCTGGGAAACCTGAAAATATTAATTATTGATGAAATATCTATGGTAGACCATAAATTGCTTGCATATATTCACGGAAGATTGAGACAGATTAAACAGACAGGTGACTACTCTCCTTTTGGAAAAGTTTCTGTTATTGCAGTTGGAGATTTTTATCAGTTACCCCCAGTTAAAGGAAAACCTCTATATTCTGAGCCAAAAGGTATCGATTTATGGGCTAATAATTTTGCTGTGATTGAACTGACAGATATTGTTCGACAGAAAGACACACAATTTGCACAATTACTGAATCGCATGAGGAAACACAAAAAAGATGAACCATTTCGAGAAGAAGATGTTGTTGCGCTAAAGCAATGTGAGACAGGTGAAGGAGAAGATAGTATTGATATTCACATTTATGCAACAAACAGAGAGGTTGATGAGCATAACTTTAGGATGTTACATAAAATATGCACCGATGTAATTTTCATTAAGGCTCAGGATTTTGAGAGGATAGCTAAAACTGGTCGAATGGAACGAAAAAGTGGACACCATGTCAAAGTTTTCAATACTTGTCTAGAAAGATCACTCACTCTTGGTGTATGTGCACGTGTAATGCTACTTAAAAACATTGATGTTTCAGATGGACTTGTAAATGGGGTATTTGGCACTGTTTCTAAGGTATGTTATGAAGATGATGACACTTTTCCATCGAGAATATATATTACCTTTGATCACGAAAAGGTTGGTAAAACAACAAGAGCCAAGAAGCCAAGCTTACATATTGGACTGGAAAAAGCGACACCAATTGAGCCAGAGGAGGAAAGAGTAACTAATAATAGTGGGACAAGACGTCAATTTCCTTTGAAATTAGCTTGGGCTTGTACTGTGCACAAAGTACAGGGTTTAACAGTGGAAAAGGCTGTAGTCTCACTGAAAAAGATTTTTGCTCCTGGGCAAGCATATGTGGCATTGAGTCGTGTGACATCATTGAAAGGACTTATCATAGAAGATTTTAAGCAGAGTGCTATATATGCCAAAGACACCATTGAGAATTGTATTGAAGGCATGCCTGCATTTATTGAACCTTTTAATAAAGTCTCACAACCAGCACACAAGATTGTTTTGCACAATGTTCAAGGACTGAAATTACATTTTGAAGAAATAAGGCAAGATCAAAGGTATACAGAGGCAGACATCATTTGTGTCACAGAAACATGGCTAACACACAAAGATTCCAATGATGATACTAATCTGACTGGATTTTTATTTCATAGCAAACCTAGATGCCTTTCATATGACAAAAGTGAAGAAATATTTGCTGAACTGAAAGAACAGCAGCATGGTGGTGTTGGTATGTATTGCAAAGAAGGTGTTGACTGTAGTATAATAAATGTACCATGTATTAACATTGAATGTTTGATGTTTACTATTGAACCTCTGAAATCAATTGTGGCACTCTTGTACAGACCACCATCATACAAGCTTGGTGCATTCCAGAGTAAGCTGATGGCTGTGATTGATCAGGTGAATGCATTTTCTGGAGGTAAGATAATCATGGGTGATTTTAATGAGAATTTGTTTGTGACATGTTCTGTTCAGAAGGTTATGGAACAGTGTGGATTCACTCAAGTTGTAAAAGATGCAACCACTGAATATGGGACATTAATCGATCACATATATATTAAAGATATTGCTACTGATTGCATTAATGTTGACATAATGCCAACGTATTTTAGCTGCCATGAATGTGTAGTAATGGATTTTTTTATTAAACGGGATAAGAATGGTTAGGAGACCAATGACAATATTTGTAAAGATGTTTTTCTAGTCTGTGTAATGTAATTGTCCACTCATTTTGGGGGAGGGGGGTACGGGGGTATGAAGAAGACATGGACAGCCCCTGTGGGTATGTATGGGTATGAATTCCGTTTGACTTTTGATTTTATAAGCACAATTCATTTCATTTTAAATTATTACACACTATTTACATGTATTTGTCAATGTATTGACAACCAAGTCCGCAAATTTGTCTTGAAGATGAAAATGCGGACTCATACCATATAATTTTATTTGTAGTTTTATTGCAGCACTCTTCTAAAAATTTGATTCAGAATTATTATACTGCTATACATAAGTGTATTCATGAATTAGGGGGCCAACTTGTCAGATTTGCAAGTAAGCAAGCTATTTGAAGTACTTTTTGTATGAAGTGGAAAAGTACATAGGCTACTAGCCACATATAATTAAATTGTTTCCATATGATGTATATATTGTAAAGCAATTCATATAAAGTTTATTTTTTGAATGTGTGTAAAATGTCAATGTTAAATTATGTGGGTATGGTGCCTTCATTAGTTTTTGTGTGTTTGTGAAGTCACGGTGAAGACAGTAAGTTAACTTACAGTAATATTGTACATTTGTATATGAGTACTGAAATAGAGCAGAAACTTCCCTGCATATTTATGTGTGGCAAATGGAGCACAAAATCCCTGCAGATTTATGTGTGGCTCCTACATTGACATGTTTGTTAAGCAAAAAAACACATGAAATGTATGTATGTATTTAAGGTCAGTGTTACCTGCATATGCAATGTGTACATGTAAAAAATGATAGTATTTATTATTACACTGTTTAAATGAGCATATACAGTGCATTTGGAAAGTATTCAGACCCTTTCACTTTTTCCACATTTTGTTATGTTGCAGCTTTATTCTGAAATGGATTAAATTATTTTTTTTCCTCATCAATCTACAGATAGTAGAACATTATGATAATGGGAAAACAGGTTTTTAGAAATTTTTGCTCATTTATTTAAAAAAAATACTGAAACATCACATTTACATAAGTATTTAGACCCTTTGCTATGACACTCAGAATTGAGGTCAGGTGCATCTTATTTCCATTGATCATCCTTGAAATGATTGTACAAGTTGATTTAGAGTCCACCTCTGGTAAATTCAATTGATTTGACATGATTTGGAAAAGTACACACCTGTCTATATAAGGTCCCACAGTTCACAGTGCATGTCAGAGCAAAAACCAAGCCATGAGGTCGAAGGATTTGTCTGTAGACTTCCGAGACAGGATTGTGTTGAGGCACAGGTCTGGCAAAAGGTACAAAATATATTCCGGAGCATTGAAGGTCACCAAGAACACAGTGGCCTATATCATTCTTAAATGGAGGAAGTTTGGAACCACCAAGACTCTTCCTAGAGCTGGCTGCCGAGCAATAGGGGGAGAAGGGCCTTGGTCAGGGAGGTGACCAAGAACCCAATAGTCACTCTGACAGAGCTCCAGAGTTCCTATGTGGGTATGGGAGAACTTTCCAGAAGGACAACCATCTCTGCAGTATTCAACCAATCAGGCCTTTATGGTAGAGTGGCCAGACGGAAGCCATTCCTCAGTAAAAGATTGCCAAAAGGCACCTACAGGACTCTCAGACCATGAGAAAGAAGATTTTCTGGTGTGATGAAAGCAAGATTGAACTCTTTAGCCCAAATGTGTTACGTTTGGAGGAAACCAGGCACCGGTCATCACTTGGCAGCATCATGCTGTGGGGATGTTTTTCAGCGATAGGGACGGGGAGACTACTCAGGATCTGTGGAAAGATAAACGGAGCAAAGTACAGAGAGATCCTTGATGAAAACCTGCTCCAGAGTGCTGACGACATCAGATAGGGGGGAAGGTTCACCTTACAATAGAACAATGACACTAAGCACACAGCCAAGACAATGCAGGAGTGGCTTTGGGACATGTCTCTAAATGTCCTTCAGTGGCCTAGTCAGAGCCCGGACTTGAACCTGATCAAACATCTGTGGAGAGCCCTGAAATTAGCTGTGCAGCAGCGCACCCCATCCGACCTGACAGTGCTTGAGAGGATTTGCAGAGAAGAATGGGAAAAACTGCCCAAATTCAGGTGTGCCAAGCTTTTAGCATCACACCCAAAAAGACTTGAGCCTGTAATTGCTGCCAAAGGTGGTTGAAGAATGTACTGAGTAAAGGGTCTGAATACGTAAATGTCATATTGAATTTTTTTATGTTGAATACTTTCTGAATGCACTGTACTCTAACTGAGGCATGCAAGCATATTAATTAATTAATAAATTGCACCTGTATGAGGCTGTGCTATGGAGCACAAAGATGTATTATGTAGAATTGTGTGCTATTAGGGAAATACAGCACTTGTTCAAACTTGTTGTTTGTAGAATGACAAAAATGCAGATGACTTAATGTGGCTTGGAAGGAACATCTGCTAGTGTATTAACCTAGATTGATGTATATGTCAACGTTTAAGAACAACTACATGTTTCTGTAAATTAGCACTTTCAATTGGAAGAATAAGCTGCAGAACAATGTGCAAAAAGATATAAAAATGGCATTCTTTTTAATGTGTGACTTTCAGTATAATTATACTGCTGTACTGTAAATGTTCAATGTAATGTACATTTGGCTTAAAGGCTATAGATCCAGCATCTCACCCCCCTAGTGTCTCATATGGAGATTGCATTTCATAACACAACTGGTGTTTACAATCCTCATACCACAATCCATTGTCGTTTTCATTTTAACTGGAGAAAATAAGTCAAAGAAAAGCATAGGGTGTTCATAGCATATTGTGTAGCTTAGCTAGCATATTTATACTGAAGGGGGGAGAGAGATCTGCAGGGGAGCCGAAAAACGAATGGCACAACACTGGGAACCAAACTCTGACAGCTTAGACAGAGATAAAAACTATCTCTCTTTTATGGTTTGTAAAACAATTTTTGTAATGATAAATTCATAATATATATTTATTTTTAGGAATACTTTCATTCTGCATCAAGCTCTGTGGATGTATTATATAAGAAAATGTTTTTGTCTCCATAAAATGCTGTGGCTGTAGCCTTTAACATGGAAATGATGATACAGAAAAGTAATGTTGTGACATTAGCAGATAAGGTAGATGGTCTAGCATTTCTGTTTGGAATTTGGCAGAGGCTCTGTGACTCAATGTAATGTAACTCAGTGTAGACCACAGGCACGTTTCAAAGACAGGCAAAAAAATTTGTTTGCAAAAAAAACATGTAAATAGAATACAAGGAGCTTAAAATTGGAAAATCTGAGTTTTACGTTGTACAAATTTGCCATTTAACAAACCACATACCATCTTCTTGTCAGTGAATAACATCCACATCCATTCAGAACTGTGAAAAGAAACATACATCTTCTGTGGAACTGATGTAATCTATCCCTTTTTCTTGTTTTACAAGCTATGAGATTTACCAAGCAATGTAACAATGTTTGAGCGTAGTAGTGAACAGAGATTCAAATTGTCAACTGAGATGGAACACACCTCTAGTGCAATACAGTGTCTGAACTGGATTCACCATTTGGTGAAATACTTACAAGCAGCAGCATACAATTGTTCCCATAATAGTTCTATTTCATGTATTGTTATATTTGTCATCTTTGTTGATTGTTAAATCAATTTCTTGAACACTGAAATAAATATGAAATATTCCAGTATATGTTTGTGTTTTTTCCCCTTTGTATATATGTTCACCAAAATAATGTTAATCAGAGTATGTGTAAATGTACAAATCTACAGAGCAAACATAAGACACAGATCAAGTCGAAAATAGCTGTCTTTATTTTAAGCTTTATTAGATGTTTTGAGATATTGTCTTCTTTATGAAGACAAACCTTTTTGTTATATAGAAGGCAAAAATAACTGTTGTCTTTTGCTAACTTTTTTAAAATAACCACCTAAATCCACTCAAATAAGGTTTAGCAACAGCTTTACAGCAGTCTTTATTGGAAACGAAAATTCACATATGATTACCGAGTGCACAAGGATGATATTTTCGCTGAAATTACTGTATATGATGTTATTTGAGCTTCTGTTTGTTTAGATTATGAACATCTGGTAAGAGAGCTGGTAACTTTTAGTACCACTCTACGTGAGAATATTAATTGTAATTCTGATGACATTAGTAGGCTAAGTACACCTGGAAGGAATAACATTAAGTTGTTAGCCAGCAATGCAACATTATTGTAGAAATAGCAGGTTAACTAATATATAAGGACAAGGCACACTTTTAATAAAAAAGTTCTTAATTAACGTTATGAATTTAATTTCAGCAGCAGAGTAAATAGTCCCCAGTGTAACTGTTGCCATGCAAGACAAAGAAAGCTAGGAATGGAATGCTACTTAGCAAACGGACTAATAGCTAGCGTTATGTGCTAATAACATAATAATAATATAATGTAGCTAATAGTTATAACGTTAGCTAAAACAGTTATCTATATAGGCTACAGCGTATACAGATCTGAAGTAACGTTAGCTAATTTGCTTTCACACAACCAGTCGGGAGACTGTTTCTCACGTTAACTTGCAGCTAAATAGCTAATTACTAAGCCTAGCTAGCTAAATTCCTACAAAATTCGTATTTCCAAACTGAATAAATACTGCACCTCCAACCACAAAAATCGTTTGGTAGATTAAAGTTGCTGTAACGTGCCGTATACAAACGTTTTTATCTGCAGATTTAATGTTTTAACCGGTTTCATGAATCAGCTGTAGCTAAGCTTAAACTGTTGCTATCGTTACTAGCATAAAAGAGACAAATCTATGGCTCTCCAGTGAGAATGTCACTCCGCCGTTAATTTCCTTTCCAGTGGATTTGGTTTCCAGTAGCTTTGGATTTTATGTCCACTCACATGATTTCTCTAGCCTCCAGCCGAGCATCAGAAAGTTTTTGCTGCAGACGTGCGGAGTGATATTAATTTAAACGTCCAGCTGCATTATTGCATCATAGGGGTACTATATCGCGAATATAGACACAGCTTTGAATTGCCTCTCAACCAATCATAATGCGTGGTCAGAATTACCCGTTTTATAATATGAAATATAGGCTAGCCTCCAATTCGATATGGTGTTAATAGTATTAATGAGAACTGCCTATTATCGATTGTTCTGTCAAACTGTCATGCTTTATTGATTGTTATTGACTCGGGTATACCGAGTTATTTCAGTGTAGCTAACGTTGTGAGAACCGAGTTAAACTAGATGGGTATAAAAGCATTGTGGCGCGCAAAAAAAAAAAAAATAGGCTAAAGAAAAAATTGTTGCACCACGAACACACAAAAGCGCTTATGGGAAAATGCATAAATTGTATAAACAAAGTATGAACTAGCTTGGACGCATTGACTAGCCTACCTACGAACTAAGTAGGCCTACGTACATACAGCGCTTTGCTCTCACTTCTTTGACAGAAACATGTCGAAACGAAGAGCACTGTCTGGGTCAAGCCAGAACATTGTATCCTGTTTGACACCAAACAGAGCATCACAAATTTGTCGTAGCGTAGGGTAGGCTATTCTTCAAAGAAAAATAAAGCACTTTAATCAGTGTCACGTCCACTTGTCTTTGATGACGTGCCGAAGTGTTATTTTATTTGGAAGGGGGGCATTATTCTTGTCATGATCATAGATGTTATGAGTTTATATGAAACTATCATATTACGAAATAGGTCTTTATAATATGTTGTAGGCATAGTTAGTTGCGGAAATTAATGCAGCACTTATTATATCTTGCATTAGTCATATCTAGCCAAAACTGTGCGATAATACCTATATAGGCGTATGCGTAATAAGCGTAGAATGTAAATGCATGTGAAAATGTCGATTTGTATTTGGTGAAACACACCCATGCTTACAGACACACACAAACATATATATATATCAGTATTACCTGAATTAGCTGATTTAATAATAATGATAATGGTCAACACTGCCATCTAGTGGCGGGAAATGTTAATTATTTCGTTTAAATACTGTTCATTTTCAACATCTTCTGCTTTGAAATGTGTAATACATATACACTGTTTATTACATTCATGTTGACTAAAACAAACAATTCTACTTATTACTTTCACCAAGGTGAAACACAAACATACAATAATTTCTTTATATTGTGCTCTTCTATGTGTGTGTCACCTTGAGTATCTCTTTCAATTACGTGTTTAAAATGTAAAAACCTTTATAAAAATTCCATGGTCAACACTGCCATCTAGTGGCGGGAAATGTTAATTATTTCGTTTAAATACTGTTCATTTTCAACGTCTTCTGCTTTGAAATGTGTAATACATATACACTGTTTATTACATTCATGTTGACTAAAATAAACAATTATACTTATTACTTTCACCAAGGTGAAACACAAACATACAATAATTTCTTTATATTGTGCTCTTCTATGTGTGTGTCACCTTGAGTATCTCTTTGAATTACGTGTTTAAAATGGAAAAACCTTTATAAAATTCCATGGTCAACACTGCCATCTAGTGGCGGGAAATGTTAATTATTTTGTTTAAATACTGTTCATTTTCAACGTCTTCTGCTTTGAAATCTGTAATACATATACACCAATTACAATTACATGAGAAAGGAATCAATTAGTAAATTTCTATCTGTACATTTTTTGCCTTTGGCAAAATTACTATTATGGTGAATTGTATTATCATGCTGAGTTTGATTTTATAAGGATTTGTATTAACCAATATATGAATTTTCGAATGAAATCTAGTCTGTAATAACTTCACATGTCAAATCACTGTGAAACAGCTTGGGCTCTATCTTGACAATCTTAGCACTTGGTCTAAACACATGGTGCAACTGCATTTAGGGTGTGACCAAGTCCACTTTTGCTAGTTAGACAGTGTGTTTTTTGAGTGCGAAGCACAGCGCAACATGCAAATGGGCTGAACTGAGTCTCTTCATTAATTATAGGTGTGTCTTGCAAGGAATATACTATATGGATCAATATGCTCGTTGCTGCATGATCAATATTATTCAGACTAACCATTATGACGCATTTTGATATACACAATAATAATGTCTCACATTACGGTTTAACATCGGCATGGGTTCACCGGTAATTTCCCACAGTGCTGTTATTTTAGAAATATAGCCTATGTGGTTGAAGTTCATTAAGAAGTACCTGCAACCACTGAGAATAAGGTGTACATTATGTTTTATTGAGGAAACAGAATTATGGCTTCCCTCTCACCTTAGAAAATGCCAAAATAGCCTGCTTGTTTAACAAATTTCGTTTTATTATACAATGAAGCATTGTCAGACATAAATTCTATGTTCTTACAGCAGTCACATCAGAGACAATGCATTTCAGCTAGCAAAGTTCAAAGCTTAATCCGAAATTCATAAAACATGCATTCTCATGATAACAGAAATAGCGTTATTTTGGCTTAATGATGGCTCTAAATAGGCTACACAAAAGCTGTCCGGTTTGGAATCCATAGGTTCACACATAGTTACCTTGGTTTTATAATGTCCTGCTTATGGAAATATGACCAACACACTTTTACTGGTTAATGCTTTAAAACAAGCCATTTCCCTGGGATTGCAGGAGACAACTTGCAATTATTGCAGGAGGAGAAAATATTTGTTTTTGGGGAAAATATTAATCCCTATTTCACAATGTAATCTTGATATCTTGTATGCATGCTTGTGTGCACCCCTGTGTATAACAGACAGGAGGGTGTATGCGCATTGTGCACATGCCTATGTAGACACACTTATATTGCGCTGCTAAAATAACATAGACATAACTGTGACATGATGTTACACCAGGTTTGTGGTGGTTTTAGCACAAGCGCTTTCTGCTGGCTCAAGATAGCAAAATAAAATTTATCCTGGGCCACACTTCATCTTAAGACCAACCCAGGTTCAAGATTGCTATGAGTTGCAAGATTACTCACTAGTTAAACAACGTGAACACTGGGCGCTATAATTACACCTGTGCAGGGTGTAAGAATAGTAAAGACATTTGCGTCTGGGTTAGCGCCGCTTAGTGCCAGGTGTAAGACAGGGCCCCTTGACTTCATATAGCATATGGACCCTTCAGCAACCAATATTTCCTGAATATTTTTGGAGGCTCTATAGCACCACCAGGTTTGATTCAAACTATTTACAGTGCTGAGCTCAACAAGTTTGCATATGATTATTGTCAAATCATTTGGGATTTATTAGCATTTTTGTCATAAGCCACGACAACATTGTTTTTTTTTTGGCATGCTGTGGGCATATTTTTTCTTAATAACATTGGTTTATATAACCATTAAGGACTTTCACTAGTACATGCTACACAGTTTCATGCAATTAGGTCAAACTGTCTAAGAGGACATAGATTCCCAAAGGTTTTTCACAAAATTCGAAATGGCAAAAATCCAAATGCAACAACTTAGTACATGCTTATTAGCAGTACATATCTACCAAGTTTCAAGTTGATTGGCCCTCATTAAGTCTGTGTAACTAAAATTCCGATTGGCTGATGGTGGCCAATATTTTTTGAAGGCTCATTAATGACCTGTCTGTAACTTTGACCGGAACCGTGAGTACAAAATTGCAAGTTATTTGGTCATTTTGTTCAGGAGTTAAGGGCATTTTCACATTTTACCCTGCAATAGCGCCACCTATGGACCAAACCAAACGAATTTGTACACACATCCTTTGAGTGTTATACAGAAAACAACAGTAAACGTTTTGTGCTGATCAGACATTGCGTTCAAAAGTTATTAGCCATTTTTGTGATAAGCCACGCCCACATTCGTTTTTATTGGCTTGCTGCGGCCAGAGTTTTTTGATGTAGAAACTTGGTTTATATAACTTTTTAAGATATTCGTTAGTAGATGGTTTCCTGCCAAGTTTCATGCAATTTTGTCAAACCGTCTAGGAGGAGATAGATTTTGAAGGTTTTTCACAAAATGTAAATTAGAAAAAAATCCAATATGGCGGACTTTAATGGTCCTTATAGGAAAGTTGTTTGGGAGGACCTAGGGAATCTTGTAAAAAAAGAATTTTGAGGATAGGCCAAATGGATAAAAAGTTATAGCCCAAAAACTTAAATTTATTCCTATAGCGCCACCATGTGGCGAATCTGGGTAGTAAGTTTATTATCTGGGGTACTCTTGGGACTGGGTATGTATCTACCAAGTTTCAAGTTGATTGGACCTCATTAAGTCTGTGTAATGTGTGCTAAACTTTGATTGGCTGATGGCGGCCATATTCTTTGAACTTTCTTCAATGGCTTGTCTGTATCTTTGAACACGACCATGCGTACGAAAATGCAAGTTATTTGGTCATGTGGTTCATGAGTTATGGCCATTTTCACATTTTACCCTGCAATAGCGCCACCTATGGACCAAACCAAACGATGTTGTACACACAGCCTTTGAGTTATATAATGAAAACACTATTAAAGTTTAGTGCTGATCAGAGATTGCGTTCAAAAGTTATTAGCATTTCTGTGATTAGCCACGCCCACATTGGTTTTTATTGGCTTGCTGCGGCCAGAGTTTTTGATCTACAAACTTGGTTTATATAACTTTTTAAGATATTCGTTAGTAGATGGATCATGCCAAGTTTCATGCAATTTCGTCAAACCGTCTAGGAGGAGATAGATTTTGAAGGTTTTTCACAAAATGTAAATTAGAAAAAAATCCAATATGGCGGACTTTAATGGTCCTTATGGGAAATTTGTTTGGGAGGACCTAGGGAATCTTGTAAAAAAAGAATTTTGAGGATAGGCCAAATGGATCAAAAGTTATAGCCCAAAAACTAAAATGTATTCCTATAGCGCCACCATGTGGCGAATCTGGGTAAGTTTTATTATCTGAGGTACTCTTGGGACTGGGTACGTACCTACCGAATCTAGTTGCTCTAGTATGTACAGTTTTTTGCTGGGCAAACACTTTTAGGGCAGAAAAATAATAATAATAATAATAATAATAATAATCGGAACAATTTCAATAGGGTTCCACAGCACTTCGTGCTTGGACCCCTAATAATAAATATAGCCGCGAGCGGCAATCAACGGGGTCCAAGCAGCATTGCGCAAATCTTCCCACAAATGCAGTCTCATGTGATTGTCAGGCTGTAATGAATGACACAAAACACCTGACTGATGAATGTTGGAATGTAAAGATTCTGAATCTGTTTGATTGAGGCAAATTTTTTGGTCAAGAAGAGACATGTAATAACATATAAAGGTTATGACAGTAGTTCAAAGTGAATGAGAAATAGCCTTGTTGAAATACTCAAAGGTTTGATTAATTACTGTAGCGCCCCCTATTGACCGATTCTCACCAAATGTTAGACCCTAGTACAGGCTTACTAGTAGTACATGTCTACCAAGTTTCAAGTTGATTGGCCAGCAGTAAGTCTGTGTATTGAGTGCTAAAATCTGATTGGCTGATGGCGGCCATATTCTTTGAACTTTCATCAATGGCTTGTCTGTATCTTTGACCCCCACCATGCCACTGAAATTGCAAGTTATTTGGTCATGTGGTTCATGAGTTATGGCCATTTTACATTTTACCCTGCAATAGCGCCACCTATGGACCAAACCAAACGATATTGTACACACAGCCTTTGAGTTATATAATGAAAACACTATTAAAGTTTTGTGCTGATCAGACATTGCGTTCAAAAGTTATTAGCATTTTTGTGATTAGCCACGCCCACATTGGTTTTTATTGGCTTGCTGCGGCCAGAGTTTTTGATGTAGAAACTTCGTTTATATAACTTTTTAAGATATTCGTTAGTAGATGGATCCTGCCAAGTTTCATGCAATTTCGTCAAACCGTCTAGGAGGAGATAGATTTTGAAGGTTTTTTCACAAAATGTAAATTAGAAAAAAATCCAATATGGCGGACTTTAATGGTCCTTATGGGAAATTTATTTGGGAGGACCTAGGGAATCTTGTAAAAAAAGAATTTTGAGGATAGGCCAAATGGATCAAAAGTTAAAGCCCAAAAACTTAATTTTATTCCTATAGCGCCACCATGTGGCGAATCTGGGTAAGTTTTATTATATGAGGTACTCTTGGGACTGGGTACGTATCTACCAAGTTTCAAGTTGATTGGACCTCAATAAGTCTGTGTAATGTGTGCTAAACTTTGATTGGCTGATGGCGGCCATATTCTTTGAACTTTCATTAATGGCTTGTCTGTATCTTTGACCATGACCGTGCATACGAAATTGCAAGTTATTTGGTCATGTGGTTCATGAGTTATGTCTATTTTCACATTTTACCCTGCAATAGCGCCACCTATAGACCAAACCAAACGATATTGTACACACAGCCTTGAGTTATATAATGAAACCACCAATAAAGTTTCGTGCTGATCAGACATTGTGTTCAAAAGTTATTAGGATTTTTGTGATTAGCCCACGCCCACATTGGTGTTTATTGGCTTGCTGCGGCCAGAGTTTTTGATGTACAAACTTGGTTTATATAACTTTTTAAGATATTCGTTAGTAGATGGATCACGCCAAGTTTCATGCAATTTCTTCAAACCGTCTAGGAGGAGATAGATTTTGAAGGTTTTTCCACAAAATGTAAATTAGAAAAAAATCCAATATGGCGGACTTTAATGGTCCTTATGGGAAAGTTGTTTGGGGAGGACGTAGGGAATCTTGTACAAAAAGAATTTTGAGGAATAGGCCAAATGGATCAAAAGTTATAGCCCAAAACTAAAATGATATTTCTATAGCGCCACCCATGTGGCGAATCGTGTGTAAGTTTTATTATCTAGGTACTCTTGGGACTGGGTACGTACCTACCGAACTTAGTTTGCTCTAGTATGTACAGTTTTTGCTGCTGGGCAAACACTTTTAGGGCAGAAAATAATAATAATAATAATAATAATAATAATCGGAACAATTTCAAATAGGGTTTCCACAGCACATCGTGCTTGGACCCCTAATAATCGGAACAATTTCAATAGGGTTCCACATGCACTTCGTGCTTGGACCCCTAATAATAATAATATCGGAACAATTACAATAGGGTTCCACAGCACTACGTGCTTGGACCCCTAATAATAATAATAAAAAACGGAACAATTACAATAGGGTTCCATTGCACTTCGTGCATGGACCCCTAATAATAATCGGAACAATTTCAATAGGGTATCCACAGGCACTTCGTGCTTGGACCCCTAATAAACGGAACAATTTCAATAGGGTTCCCACAGCACTTTCGTGCTTGGACCCCTAATAACTAAGAAAAGGTGCAATTACTAAAGTAATTGCAAGTTGGGCTGTAGCTACAACTTCAGGTCATGTGTGCACATGTCTGTTTACCGTCAATGTATTTTGACAGTGGATCCTTGCGTTGCTTCTTTTATGCTCCCGTCCATTCCCTTGTATTTGGTGCCCTCTGGTGGTCCAGTTAGATTTTGCAGTCTCTCGTGTTCCATGGTGGAGATCTCATTTTAGAGACGGTGAAGAAGCAGCGTTAATTAGACTTTTTCCTCGCACACGTTGTTTAAAAGAACACGATTAAACATAGGCCTAAATAAGTATGGCAGCTACCATTTCAGTAATATAAATGTGCATTCATGGATTTATACAAGCATACGTTTCCAAATGACGCATTTTGGCTACATTTGATTTCAGATGTTACACTGCGATATTATGAACAATGGGGATATGTCCGTTTAATACGACACAGCCATTCGTTTCACGCATCTAGAGAAATGGTTGTGAAATAGCCTACGTCAGATGCTGCCATTAATTCTTTCAGATTATAACAGTAATAGGATATAGCTACAGTAGCCTATATTGAGGTTACGTAGCTCTGTGCAGACATCGGGCACATCGCGATTCTGGAACAAACCTACAGTAAACAAAATATCACGTGAAAAAACATCTAGATGTCGGTTTTTAACCTGGGGTGTTGCTTCATACTATAAGGCTAACGTTACAATGCAGGCAAGAGTGATAAAACACGGTCATGTAGCAGTGTTTTTTTTTTTTGTTACCGACTAGGCTGTGATATTAATACCAACATTTAGTGCATCACTCCAGCTCGCGCTGGTTTATCAAAACGCCTGTCTTCCAGAGATGCGCTTTAAGTATTACATGATGAATAGGCTAATACACTAGACTTGATAATAAACTGCCTTACAGTAAATATAGGAATGTTAACAAACAGAACAGCGCATTTTTTCAGAGCGATGTGAACACTCCAAATGCGAGAGACATGTAGCCTGTATAGGCGACGTTTTAAGGTTACCCTTACAAGTTCGCTACGGTTAGGCAAATATTATTTTCTACAGTATGACGCAAGTCTTATTTATTTGGTAAATGTGCATCTACCTACCACTCGTGATTATCCACATATAGCGTAGCATTTCTCATACAGTTGCCTATATTGAGGTTACGTACCTCTATGTGGAGACATCGCGATTCTGGGAATGAGGCCTACAGTAAACAAAATATCACGTGAAAAAACATCTAGATGTCGGTTTTAACCTGGGTCTTGCTTCATACTATAAGGCTAACGTTACAATGCAGGCAAGAGTGATAAAACACGGTCATGTAGCAGTGTTTTTTTTTTTTTGTTACCGACTAGGCTGTGATATTAATACCAACATTTAGTGCATCACTCCAGCTCGCGCTGGTTTATCAAACGCCTGTCTTCCCAGAGATGCGCTTTAAGTATTACATGATGAATAGGCTAATACACCACATAGACTACTCGACTTGATAATAAAACCGCCCTTACAGTAAATACATGAATGTTAACAAACATACTTACAGTACATATGTTCCAACCTGCAATACAGTTGCCTATATTGAGGTTACGTACCTCTATGTGGAGACATCGCGATTCTCGAGATGAGGCTACAGTAAACAAAAATTCATGTGGAAAAACATCTAGATGTCTGTTTTAACCCTGGGTGTTGCTTAATACTATTAGGCTAACGTTACAATGCACAAACACGGTCATATAGCCAAGTGTCTTTTGTATTTTTACAGACTACGCTGTGATTTCAATAACAACATTCAGTGCGTCACTGGAACGAGCGTTTGGAATAAACGGACCGCCTTCCCAGAGATGGGCTTTAAGTATTACATGATTAATAGACTAATACACCACATAGACTACTCGACTTGATAATAAACCGCCTTACAGTAAATACATGAATGTTACCAAACAGAACAGCACGTTTTCAGACCGGTGTTCAAACTGCAATCCGGACAAAAGGTAGCCTTGTAGGCTACGTTGTAAGATTACCTTACAAGTTCGCTACGGTTAGCCAAATACTATTTTCTACAGTATGAAGCAGTCTTATTTTGTTTTAAATGTGCATGTACCTACCACTCGTGTATTATCTACATACAGCGTAGCACACATATAGCGTAGCATTTCTCATACAGTTGCCAATATTGAGCTTACGTACCTCTATGTGGAGACATCGCGATTCTGGAATGAGGCTACAGTAAACAAAATATCATGTGAAAAAACATCTAGATGTCTGTTTTAACCTGAGTGTTGCTTAATACTATTAGCCTAACGTTACAATGCAGGCAAGACAGATAAAAAACAGGCATTTGGCGGGTGCTTTTTCTATTTTTAGACTACGCTGTGATTTCAATAACAACATTCAGTGCGTCACTGGAACTCGCGAGAGCGTTTGGAATAAACGGACTGCCTTCCCAGAGATGCGCTTTAAGTATTACATGGTTAATAGGCTAATACACTCAACTTGATAATAAACCGACTTTCAGTAAAGTTAACAGTAGGCTACAGCGCATGTTTTCAGTTCAAACTGCAATTCGGACAGGAGGCAGCCTGTATGCTACGTTCGAAGGTTACCTTACAAGTTCACTACGGTTACCCAAATATTATTTTCTACAGTATGAGGCAGTCTTAATTTGTTTTAAATGCGCATCTACCTACCAGTCGTGTATTATCCACATATAGTGTAGCATTTCTCGCTCGGTAAGGTCGTGTAGTATCCACATATCGCGCAGCATTTGTCGGTCGGTAAGACCTTCCATGGCCGCCATTACAAAGCGAAAAAAGGCAGGGAATGCAAACGGTCACGTGACATGTCACATTGGCCAATCAGGGAATAGACCTAGTGGCCAGGACATGCAATTACTGGCATTTTTACGTCTTAAAAGTATAATATCTCTAAAAGTATAAATGTTATGCATCCATAAAGTCATAGCAACATACTACGAGTAGTACGCTAAAATGTACAGTTGGAATGGTTGTTCTATGTGGAAGTATGTAGGAGGAGATGCGTTCTCAAAATACCTATAATAATAATAATAATAATAATAATAATATGAAGTATGAGTAGGAACAATACTTGGGCTGCCTACAGCAGCCCAACTAATAATAACTAGAGAAGGTGCAATTACTAAAGTAATTGCAAGTTGGGCTGTAGCTACAACTTCACGTCATGTGTGCACATGTCTGTTAACGTCAATGTATTGAGAGTGGATCCTTGCGTGCTTCTTTTATGCTCCCGTCCATTCCCTTGTATTTGGTGCCCTCTGGTGGTCCAGTTAGATTTTGCAGTCTCGTGACCCATGGTGGAGATCTCATTTTAGAGACGGGGAAGAAGCAGCGTTAATTAGGCTTTTTCCTCGCACACGTTGTTTAAAAGAACACGATTAAACATAGGCCTAAATAAGTATGGCAGCTACCATTTCAGTATATAAATGTGCATTCATGGATTTATACAAGCATACGTTTCCAAATGACGCATTTTGGCTACATTTGATTTCAGATGTTACACTGCGATATTATGAACAATGGGATATGTCCGTTAATACGACACAGCAATTTGTTTCACGCATCTAGAGAAATGGTTGTTAAATATTCAGATGTTACACTGCGATATTATGAACAATGGGATACGTCCGTTAATATGACGCAATTCATTTCACGCATCTAGAGAAATGGTTGTGAATTAGCCTACGTCAGATGCTGGCATGAATTCTTTCACAACACATTATAGCAGTACAGGCTACAGCTACAGTTGCCTATATTGAGGTTACGTAGCTCTATGTGGAGAAATCGGGCACATCGCGATTCTGGAATAAGGCTACAGTAAACAAAATATCATGTGAAAAAAACTTCTAGATGTCGGTTTTAACCTGGGTGTTGCTTAATACTATTAGCCTAACGTTACAATGCAGGCAAGACAGATTAAACACGGTCATATAGCCGAGTGTTTTTTCTTTTTAAAACAGACTAGGCTGTGATATAAATACCAACATTCACTGCATGACACGCGAGCGTTTGGAATCAAACCGGACTGGCTTCCCAGAGATGCGCTTTAAGTATTACCTGATTAATAGGCTAATACACTGGACTTGATAATAAACCGCCTTACAGTAAATACAGGAATTTTAACAAACATTAACGTTAACAGTGCATTTTTTTCAGACTCCAAAGCGAAGTAGCCTACAATAAGTGCATATCGAAGGTCATTGACGCGACTACAAAGCAAATCCGACAAAGCACAACTTTCTCACAGCGTAGCTATCGCTAGTAGGCGAATAAACATGAGAAGTACACAGTCAGCTATAAATTCTGAACTATAGAATAACCAAAGGTTACCTTACAAGTTCGCTACGGTTAGCCAAATATTATTTTCTACAGTATGACGCAGTCTTATTTCTTTTTTAAATGTGCATCTATCTACCACTCGTGTATTACCCACATATCGCGTAGCATTTCTCGGTCGGTAAGACATTCCATAGCCGCTATTACAAAGCGAAAAAAGGAGTATGACGCAGTCTTATTTTGTTTTAAATGTGCATCTACCTACCACTCGTGTATTATCCACATATAACGTAGCATTTCTCATACAGTTGCCTATATTGAGGTTACGTACCTCTGGAGACATAGGGCACATCGCGATTCTGGAGTGAGGCTACAGTAAACAAAATATCATGTGAAAAAACATCTAGATGTCGGTTTTAACCTGGGTGTTGCTTAATACTACTAGGCTAACGTTACAATGCACAAACACGGTCATATAGCCAAGTGTCTTTTGTATTTTTACAGACTACGCTGTGATTTCAATAACAACATTCAGTGCGTCACTGGAACGAGCGTTTGGAATAAACGGACCGCCTTCCCAGAGATGCGCTTTAAGTATTACATTAATAGGCTAATACACCACATAGACTACTCGACTTGATAATAAACCGCCTTACAGTAAATACATGGATGTTAACAAACAGAACAGCACGTTTTCAGACCGGTGTTCAAACTGCAATCCGGACAAGAGGTAGCCTGTAGGCTACGTTGTAAGGTTACCTTACAAGTTCGCTACGGTTAGCCAAATATTATTTTCTACAGTATGACGCAGTCTTATTTTGTTTTAAATGTGCATCTACCTACCACTCGTGTATTATCCACATATAGCGTCGCATTTTTCGCTCGGTAAGGTCGTGTATTATCCACATATCGCGTAGCATTTCTCGGTCGGTAAGACATTCCATGACCACCATTACAAAGCGAAAAAAGGCAGAATGTGGAAACGGTCACGTGACATGTCACATTGGCCAATCAGGGAATAGACCTAGTGGCCAGGACATGCAATTACTGACATTTTTACGTCTTAAAAGTATAATATCTCTAAAAGTATAAATGTTATGCATCCATAAAGTCATAGCAACATACTGCGAGTAGTACGCTAAAATGTACAGTTGGAATGGTTGTTCTATGTGGAAGCATGTAGGAGGAGATGCGTTCTCAAAATACCTATAATAATAATAATAATAACTAGAGAAGGTGCAATTACTAAAGTAATTGCAAGTTGGGCTGTAGCTACAACTTCAGGTCATGTGTGCACATGTCTGTTACCGTCAATGTATTGACAGTGGATCCTTGCGTGCTTCTTTTATGCTCCCGTCCATTCCCTTGTATTTGGTGCCCTCTGGTGGTCCAGTTAGATTTTGCAGTCTCTCGTGTTCCATGGTGGAGATCTTATTTTAGAGACGGTGAAGAAGCAGCGTTAATTAGACTTTTTCCTCGCACACGTTGTTTAAAAGAACACGATTAAACATAGGCCTAAATAAGTATGGCAGCTACCATTTCAGTATATAAATGTGCATTCATGGATTTATACAAGCATACGTTTCCAAATGACGCATTTTGGCTACATTTGATTTCAGATGTTACACTGCGATATTATGAACAATGGGATATGTCCGTTAATACGACACAGCCATTCGTTTCACGCATCTAGAGAAATGGTTGTGAAATAGCCTACGTCAGATGCTGCCATTAATTCTTTCAGATTATAACAGTATAGGCTATAGCTACAGTAGCCTATATTGAGGTTACGTAGCTCTGTGCAGACATCGGGCACATCGCGATTCTGGAACAAACCTACAGTAAACAAAATATCACGTGAAAAAACATCTAGATGTCGGTTTTAACCTGGGTGTTGCTTCATACTATAAGGCTAACGTTACAATGCAGGCAAGAGTGATAAAACACGGTCATGTAGCAGTGTTTTTTTTTTGTTACCGACTAGGCTGTGATATTAATACCAACATTTAGTGCATCACTCCAGCTCGCGCTGGTTTATCAAAACGCCTGTCTTCCCAGAGATGCGCTTTAAGTATTACATGATGAATAGGCTAATACACTAGACTTGATAATAAACTGCCTTACAGTAAATATAGGAATGTTAACAAACAGAACTGCGCATTTTTTCAGAGCGATGTGAACACTCCAAATGCGAGAGCATGTAGCCTGTATAGGCTACGTTTTAAGGTGACCTTACAAGTTCGCTACGGTTAGGCAAATATTATTTTCTACAGTATGACGCAGTCTTATTTATTTGGTAAATGTGCATCTACCTACCACTCGTGAATTCTCCACATATAGCGTAGCATTTCTCATACAGTTGCCTATATTGAGGTTACGTACCTCTATGTGGAGACATCGCGATTCTGGAATGAGGCTACAGTAAACAAAATATCATGTGAAAAAACATCTAGATGTCTGTTTTAACCTGGGTGTTGCTTAATACTATTAGCCTAACGTTACAATGCAGGCAAGACAGATAAAAAACAGGCATTTGGCGGTTTTTAAAAATATTTTTAGACTACGCTGTGATTTCAATAACAACATTCAGTGCGTCACTGGAACTCGCGAGAGCGTTTGGAAAGTACACAGTCAGCTATAAATTCTGAACTATAGAATAACCAAAGGTTACCTTACAAGTTCGCTACGGTTAGCCAAATATTATTTTCTACAGTATGACGCAGTCTTATTTATTTTTTAAATGTGCATGTACCTACCACTCGTGTATTACCCACATATCGCGTAGCATTTCTCATACAGCAACGTTAACATAAACCGGACATAAACCACGCATCTAGGGAAATGTTTCTGAATTAACATACGTCCGATGCTGGCATGAATGCTTTCACATTATAAAAGTATAGGCTATAGCTACAGTAGCCTATATTGAGGTTACGTAGCTCTGTGCAGACATCGGGCACATCGCGATTCTGGAACAAACCTACAGTAGCTAAACAAAATATCACGTGAAAAAACATCCAGATGTCGGTTTTAACCTGGGTGTTGCTTCATACTATAATGCTAACGTTACAATGCAGGCACGAGTGATAAAACACGGTCATGTAGCAGTGTTTTTTTTTTGTTACCGACTAGGCTGTGATATTAATACCAACATTTAGTGCATCACTCCAGCTCGCGCTGGTTTATCAAAACGCCTGTCTTCCCAGAGATGCGCTTTAAGTATTACATGATGAATAGGCTAATACACTAGACTTGATAATAAACTGCCTTACAGTAAATATAGGAATGTTAACAAACAGAACAGCGCATTTTTTCAGAGCGATGTGAACACTCCAAATGCGAGAGCATGTAGCCTGTATAGGCTACGTTTTAAGGTTACCTTACAAGTTCGCTACGGTTAGGCAAATATTATTTTCTACAGTATGACGCAGTCTTATTTATTTGGTAAATGTGCATCTACCTACCACTCGTGAATTATCCACATATAGCGTAGCATTTCTCATACAGTTGCCTATATTGAGGTTACGTACCTCTATGTGGAGACATCGCGATTCTGGAATGAGGCTACAGTAAACAAAATATCATGTGAAAAAACATCTAGATGTCTGTTTTAACCTGGGTGTTGCTTAATACTATTAGCCTAACGTTACAATGCAGGCAAGACAGATAAAAAACAGGCATTTGGCGGGTGTTTTTTATATTTTTAGACTACGCTGTGATTTCAATAACAACATTCAGTGCGTCACTGGAACTCGCGAGAGCGTTTGGAATAAACGGACTGCCTTCCCAGAGATGCGCTTTAAGTATTACATGGTTAATAGGCTAATACACTCAACTTGATAATAAACCGACTTTCAGTAAAGTTAACAGTAGGCTACAGCGCATGTTTTCAGTTCAAACTGCAATTCGGACATGAGGTCGCCTGTAGGCAGCCTGTAGGCTACGTGTTAAGGTTACCTTACAAGTTCGCTACGGTTAGCCAAATACTATTTTCTACAGTATGATTCAAGATTCAAGAATTTTATTTGTCACATACACACACGAGGTGTGTAGTGAAATGTAAAGTGGCAATGCTCAACAGAAATGTGCAAAATAATAGATTCACACTATTTACAATAAACCAACACACTATTTACAATGATTAGAGCTCTATATAATAATAAATTTAAAAAAACAACACAATATTTACAATAAGAGCACTTTGTACAAAAATATAGTAAAAAAAGGGAAAATTGTATGTGTAATATAAATAAAATTATAAATTATGTGTAAATTATGTGTGTGTGCATAAGAGGGGGAGTGTGTGTGTCTTGGTGGGGGCCCTGGTGAGGTCAGAGTTCACAGTCCTGATGGCCTGAGGAAAGAAACTCCGTCTCAGTCTCTCTGTTTTTGCAGCGTGATTACGGAGGCGCTTGCCTGACCGCAGCAGCTGAAACAGCCCGTTGTTGGGGTGGTGAGGATCCTTCATAATCCTGCAGGCTCTGGTTCTACACCTCCTGATGTACAAGTCCTGCAGGGTGGGGAGTGTAATCCCAATAGTGCGCTCGGCCGAACGCACTACTCTCTGCAGAGCCTTCCTGTCCTGAGCGG
Organism: Synaphobranchus kaupii; assembly: GCA_029718625.1. Taxonomy (NCBI): domain Eukaryota; kingdom Metazoa; phylum Chordata; class Actinopteri; order Anguilliformes; family Synaphobranchidae; genus Synaphobranchus; species Synaphobranchus kaupii. The sequence continues at coordinate 36,708,103 of CM056389.1, read as the reverse complement.
AGCTGCTGCCAAACCAGGCAGTGATGCTTCCTGTCAGGATGCTCTCCACAGCTCCAGAGTAGAAGGACTGAAGGATCCTCCGGGAGACTTTGAATTTCCTCAGCTGCCTGAGGTGGTAAAGGCGCTGCCTCGCCTTTCTCACCAGAGTGTCTGTGTGAGTTGACCATGTCAGATCCTCGGTGATGCTGACTCCCAGGTATTTATACCTGCTCACCCTCTCCACAGTATTCCCATTAATCCTCAGTGGTGAGTACGTCCTCTGTTGTTGTGACCTCCTAAAGTCCACAATCAGCTCCTTAGTTTTGGTGACATTCAGGAGGAGGCTGTTGTCCTGGCACCAGAGTGACAGATCAGCAACTTCCTCCAGGTAGGCCTTCTCGTCGTTGTTAGAGATCAGGCCCACCACCACTGTGTCATCCGCAAACTTAATGATGGTGTTGGAGCTGAACCTGGCCACACAGTCATGTGTGTACAGGGAGTACAGTAGGGGGCTGAGGACGCAACCCTGGGGGGATCCTGTGTTCAGAGTGAGGGGGTTGGAGGTATGTCTACCCACCCTGACCACCTGGGGCCTGGCGGTCAGGAAGTCCAGGATCCAGGCACACAGGGGGGTGTTCAGTCCCAGCTCAATCAACTTACCAGCCAGTCTGGTGGGGACTATGGTATTGAAAGCTGAACTATAGTCAATGAACAGCAGTCTCACATAGCCCCCCTTCCGGCTGTCCAGATGAGAGAGTGTGGTGTGCAGTACCTGGGAGACAGCATCATCCGTGGATCTGTTGGGACGATAAGCAAACTGCAGCGGGTCCATGGAGCAAGGGAGGAAGGCACAGATGTAGTCCTTAATCAGCCTCTCGAAGCATTTCATGACCACCGAGGTGAGGGCCACCGGTCGGTAGTCATTCAAGCATGCTGGAGAAGCATTCTTGGGCACAGGGACAATAGTGGATCTCTTGAAGCAGGCGGGGACCACAGACTCAGCCAGGGAGATGTTGAATATAGTGGTGAACACTGGAGCTAGCTGATTAGCACAGGTCTTCAGTACTCGTCCAGATATGCCATCTGGACCAGCAGCTTTTCTGGTGTTCACCCTCGTCAGAGCCCTCCTCACACTGTGCTCGGTCACAGAGAGTGTGTGTTCATCCCCAGCGATAGAACTCACTCCGGTTGCGCTAACGGTGATGTTGTTAGCCGACGAGCTAGCGCTGTTGTTGCTAGCCTCAAACCGTGCATAGAATGAATTCAGGTCCTCCGCTAGGGATGCGTCGGCACTCACAATTGCGGGGGGTCTGCCCTGGTAGTCCGTTATAGTCCGTAGCCCCTGCCATAGGCGTCTGGTGTCACGCTGCTCCATCTGCGACTCCACTCTGTCCCTATACCTCCTCTTGGCCTCCTTCACCGCCCTTCTCAGTCCATAGGACGCTGCCTTGTGCTCGTCCATGTTGCCGGATACAAGACCGGAGTTATAGGCAGCAGTGCGGGCGTTCAAAGCGTCGCGGATGGATTTATCAACCCACGGTTTTTGGTTAGGAAAGGACCTAACTTTCACCGTAGGGACGATGGTATCCACTAGCATAGCTATGAAGCTCGTTACTACTTCTGTAAACTCGCTGACGTCCCTGGAACTGGATTGGAACATGTCCCAGTCGACGTCACGCAGAGCGTCCTGTAGCTCAGCCTCTGATTGGTCAGACCACCGCTTTACGTCCCTCGTCACTACCGCTTCCCGTGCTATCCTTTGTTTATACTCCGGTAGCAGGAAAATGGCGGCATGGTCTGATTTGCCGAACGGAGGGAGAGAGACAGCCTTGTAGCCTCTCTTGAACGGCGTATAGCAGTGATCCAACGTTCTTTCCCCTCTGGTAGCACACGTAATGTGCTGATGAAAGTTCGGCATGACTTTTTTTAGGTTTGCCCTATTAAAGTCCCCAGCCACCACCATAGCCGCGTCGGGATGCTTGTTCTGATGCCGACATAACACATCATGTAGGTCCGATAGTGCTACGTCGGTGTCCGCTTGTGGTGGTATGTAGACGGCTGTGGTGATGACCGAGCTGAACTCCCGGGGAAGGTAGAATGGACGGCATGAGATAGTCAGATGTTCCAGGTTCGACGAGCAGGAACGAGAAAGAGTCTTAATGTCCTTGGGGTTGCACCACTTGTTGTTGGTCATGAAGCAAACCCCTCCACCCTTAGATTTGCCAGACTCTTCCGTTCTATCCGCACGGAAAACAGAGAAGGACTCGGTTGGGCATATGGCTCGATCCGGCACCAGCGGGGTCAGCCATGTTTCCGTCAGACAAAAGACGTTACAATCCCTCATGTCCCGTTGGAATCTAATCCTCGCCCTAACATCATCCAACTTATTATCCAGAGACTGGACGTTAGCAAGAAGGATGCTGGGCAGAGGTGGACGGTGGGCTTGAACTCTCAGTCTGTTCCGAATTCCGCTCCGTTTTCCCCGATGTTTCCTCCTTCGTCTCCCCGTAGGTGAGTCTCCACTGTTGTTGTTGTGACTCGCTCGTACTATCTCTGCCGGCCACGCTGGGTCGATGGAAAAAGTGGACAAAAACCTTTGTTTTACGCAAAAGTTTATGTCCAAAAGTGTGCTGCGTTCGTAGGATGTTAGTGCCGATGTGTTTGAGCAAAAAAAGATATTAAAAACAAACACAAAAACTAAAAAAACGCACAATCTCCGCGGAGCTACCACGACGGCGTCTAGACACGGCCGCGCCATCTTGATCTGGGACGCAGTCTTATTTTGTTTTAAATGTGCATCTACCTACCACTCGTGTATTATCCACATATAGTGTAGCATTTCACGCTCGGTAAGGTCGTGTAGTATCCACATATCGCGTAGCATTTCTCGGTCGGCAAGACATTCCATGGCCGCCATTACACAGCGAAAATAGGCAGAATCTGGAAACGGTCACGTGATATGTCACATTGGCCAATCAGGGAATAGACCTAGTGGCCAGAAAATGAAATTACTGTCATTTTTACACTTTAAAACTATTATATCTCAAAAAGTATAAATGTTATGCATCCATAAAGTCATAGCAACATACTGTGAGTAGTACACTACAATGTACAGTTGGAATGGTTGTTCTATGTGGAAGCATGTAGGAGGAGATGCGTTCTCAAAATACCTATAATAATAATAATAATAATAATAATAACTAGAGAAGGTGCAATTACTAAAGTAATTGCAAGTTGGGCTGTAGCTACAACTTCAGGTCATGTGTGCACATGTCTGTTACCGTCAATGTATTGACAGTGGATCCTTGCGTGCTTCTTTTATGCTCCCGTCCATTCCCTTGTATTTGGTGCCCTCTGGTGGTCCAGTTAGATTTTGCAGTCTCTCGTGTTCCATGGTGGAGATCTCATTTTAGAGACGGTGAAGAAGCAGCGTTAATTAGACTTTTTCCTCGCACACGTTGTTTAAAAGAACACGATTAAACATAGGCCTAAATAAGTATGGCAGCTACCATTTCAGTATATAAATGTGCATTCATGGATTTATACAAGCATACGTTTCCAAATGACGCATTTTGGCTACATTTGATTTCAGATGTTACACTGCGATATTATGAACAATGGGATATGTCCGTTAATACGACACAGCCATTCGTTTCACGCATCTAGAGAAATGGTTGTGAAATAGCCTACGTCAGATGCTGCCATTAATTCTTTCAGATTATAACAGTATAGGCTATAGCTACAGTAGCCTATATTGAGGTTACGTAGCTCTGTGCAGACATCGGGCACATCGCGATTCTGGAACAAACCTACAGTAAACAAAATATCACGTGAAAAAACATCTAGATGTCGGTTTTAACCTGGGTGTTGCTTCATACTATAAGGCTAACGTTACAATGCAGGCAAGAGTGATAAAACACGGTCATGTAGCAGTGTTTTTTTTTTGTTACCGACTAGGCTGTGATATTAATACCAACATTTAGTGCATCACTCCAGCTCGCGCTGGTTTATCAAAACGCCTGTCTTCCCAGAGATGCGCTTTAAGTATTACATGATGAATAGGCTAATACACTAGACTTGATAATAAACTGCCTTACAGTAAATATAGGAATGTTAACAAACAGAACAGCGCATTTTTTCAGAGCGATGTGAACACTCCAAATGCGAGAGCATGTAGCCTGTATAGGCTACGTTTTAAGGTGACCTTACAAGTTCGCTACGGTTAGGCAAATATTATTTTCTACAGTATGACGCAGTCTTATTTATTTGGTAAATGTGCATCTACCTACCACTCGTGAATTATCCACATATAGCGTAGCATTTCTCATACAGTTGCCTATATTGAGGTTACGTACCTCTATGTGGAGACATCGCGATTCTGGAATGAGGCTACAGTAAACAAAATATCATGTGAAAAAACATCTAGATGTCTGTTTTAACCTGGGTGTTGCTTAATACTATTAGCCTAACGTTACAATGCAGGCAAGACAGATAAAAAACAGGCATTTGGCGGGTGTTTTTTATATTTTTAGACTACGCTGTGATTTCAATAACAACATTCAGTGCGTCACTGGAACTCGCGAGAGCGTTTGGAAAGTACACAGTCAGCTATAAATTCTGAACTATAGAATAACCAAAGGTTACCTTAAAAGTTCGCTACGGTTAGCCAAATATTATTTTCTACAGTATGACGCAGTCTTATTTATTTTTTAAATGTGCATGTACCTACCACTCGTGTATTACCCACATATCGCGTAGCATTTCTCATACAGCAACGTTAACATAAACCGGACATAAACCACGCATCTAGGGAAATGTTTCTGAATTAACATAGGCTACGTCCGATGCTGGCATGAATGCTTTCACATTATAAAAGTATAGGCTATAGCTACAGTAGCCTATATTGAGGTTACGTGTCATTTGGAAACGTATGCTTGTATAAATCCATGAATGCACATTTATATACTGAAATGGTAGCTGCCATACTTATTTAGGCCTATGTTTAATCGTGTTCTTTTAAACAACGTGTGCGAGGAAAAAGTCTAATTAACGCTGCTTCTTCACCATCTCTAAAATGAGATCTCCACCATGGAACACGAGAGACTGCAAAATCTAACTGGACCACCAGAGGGCACCAAATACAAGGGAATGGACGGGAGCATAAACAGGGTGTCCGCGGGTCATTAAAAAGTCTTAAATAGTCTTAAATTCATATTTATTAAAAAAAGGCCTTAAAATGTATTAAATTGTATTAAATTCGTTTTTGAAAGGTCTTAAATATTTTTTGAGGCGATGTGTTCCCAATCTCACTATACGGTGTGATTGAGTTTTGCCAAATGATAAACTGAAAGAAAACCAAATACGATAGAAACTGGATTTTTTTTTTAAAATACGCAAGGATCCTTTTTAGGTGAAGTCACGTGACCGCAAGAGTTCGCGGGTGCTTCTACGTTACCAAGTAATCTAAACTGTTCCACAGTAGTAGGCTACTGTCAGTAGGAGCGATTCTGACAAGATTACTTTCTGCTAAATTTCTGCTTCGGATTCAGTCAAGGGAGGTAACAATCTAAGTTCTATGTAATAGCCAAGCTAGCAAACTAACTGATTCATGGATAAATGCAAGTTTAACGATAAATGGCTTGAGAAAAGCGAATACTCATGGTTAAAACCCATAACATGGTTAAAACCCGTGCCCGGTAATGTCTCCGAAGCCCGATGCAGTATATGTCGCAAATGTTTCAAGCTTGGCACAATGGGATTCAGGGCGGTAGAATCCCATATGCAAAGCGAACAATATTCAAGAGCACGCCAGCAGACTCCAATTGCTCCGTTCTGTACAATTATACGATCCCAGATTTATGCGTTTTAAACCAATTTCGGTACTTTCCTGTTCTTTATCCTGCTCTTAGTCTTTTAATGTTTATTTGTTACAGGGATCACTCATTGGCAGCTGAAGGTAGTGGCGATTCTTTTTTTATTGTAGGCTATAGCTGATTATCTCGCGAAATTCGTCTGTGTGCAAAGCTATTTTCCATTGACCGCGCAGTTTATTTTAGCTGTTTTGGCGTCATGAACGGGTTTTCTTTGCAGCGCTTATTTGGAGTTACAGCCCACACTCGTGTTGCCGCAAATTCGAACGTCTCTTCTTGTATTTGCCCTGTCAAGTCAGGATTGAACTGACCACAGTGTGTACGTGTACAGTCCTTACACACCAATAACCACTTTCCTGGGATGAAGGAGAATTATTCTTCGTTGTCCAAAGAAGGGCATAATTTTTTCCGTGCCATTTGATGTTTGAGGGCAATAATGTAGCCTAGGCCTAGCGATTGATTCATTAAACGGGAGCACTTCCTTTAACAGTGTGACCTTTAGGACAGAGAGTGGGTTTATAAAATGCTTGCTTTGTTGTCTAATGGTTTAATATCTATTTTCAGCTTCATATTACAATCATATATCCAACCCCCGCCCAGTCACCATAGCTAGCTGCATAGCTAGAGGTAACGTTACTTACAGGTCCAACAGAAAACACGCCAACTCCACATCGCTCTTCATCCCCTTGCTGAACTTCAGCTGTTGCCATCGAGGAAAAGCAATTCCGATTCTGGTTTTTGAACGAGCCCTGTCGGCTTGTCATTTCACTTCACTGAGCTTCTTCACCTCCGCCATTGCAGTAGCTATCTAGCTACAAACCCTCCGCTGAAACCTGATCCCACCCCACAGGCTCTGTAGCCACACCGACCCCTATTTCACTGTAATAAACATTTGGACAAATGTCCTTAAACTCAAGTAATTAGTGTCGTTTTGCCTCAATGTTGATTTAGAACTGCATTCATCAAAAGTTTGACCTCGATGTAAATTAATTGTAAATCTAATCTACACATTTATGTTCCCATTTACGATCAAATTTGTACTTGAATGAGGCCCAATTGGGTGCTGAGGCCCAGTGGGTGCTGTTTTCAGGCTCTTACTCCAGTGCGCTGTGCACTAAGACAGGTGGTGTGGCGAAAATGTGGCATGGAATTGAATGCAGTACACATGCAGTAGACACAGAGCATTCCATTCCATTACACATTTTTGCCACACTGCCTGTCTTAGCGCACTGGAGTAAGAGCCTGAAAATATCGCCCATTGTCTTCTCCAGTTAGGCGTACTGCTCCCTTTCAAGAGCATCCGGTGGTTTGTGGAATACTAGAACCACTTCTGCTAACTTCATTCTTGACAATATTACATACTCAGTTGCGAAGAGTGTATACACTTTTCATGTTTATTTTTGTTGCAAGTTTGGTCTTAAATTTCATTCTAGGTGGCATTAAAAATGTCTTAAAAAGTCTTAAAATTAACTTCTTGATACCTGCAGACACCCTGGACAAGGTGGAGTGGCTAACTGGTAGCTTGCTAACGAACCGCCTGTATTGCTGGCCATGTGTCTTGTTCAAGTGCGCTGCTGCAGGAGATTTCAAAGTTTGCGAGAGATGGCTTTGAGGATTTACGTAATTTCGACAGGTCTGTTAAGATTCATGCGAAATCGAAGGAGCATGTCAGTGCAACCGTGCAGTTGAGTCTTTTGGGAAATGTGAGAATCGAGCATTTAATTGATGAAGGTGCACGTATCCAATTAGCAAAGCACAATGAAATGGTGCGGAAAAATCGTGACATTGGTTGATGCGATTGCATTCTTGGGTCGTCAGGAGCTGGCATTTAGGGGGCATGACGAGAGTGAAAATTCTGATAACAGAGGAAACTACAGGGAGTTGACTGAAATGCTTTCTCGCTATGATGACGTTCTGGTTGCACACTTGAAATCGTCCACTGTGTTCTCTGGCATGTCTAAGACTATTCAAAATGATCTGATCGAAGCTATTGCAGCTACGATGCAGGAGGAGATCAAGAGTGAAGTAACCGCTGCTCCTTTGTTTGCGTGGCAAATAGATGAGACGACCGACATCTCTTGCAAAGCTCAGTTGTCCATAATTCTGCGTTATGTCGATGCTGCGGGAATAATTCAAGAGCGTTTCATTGGGTTCTTCGACGTGTCATCAGGCAGGGATGCAGAGTCGGTTTTTAAGTTTGTGGATTTAGAGATAGCTGGTTATGACTACAAGCAGAAACTCACAAGCAGTACAAATTGTACACTAGTTGATATTTAAATTTTAATTAAATAACATTTAAACTGCCTATGAAATGTCTTTGCCCAGTATTTGCACTTAAAATATGCAATTGCACTTGAGATACTCTGCATATTTACTCTTGAAAAACTGCTGAATAAATATGTTAAATGTATATTGTCTTTGTTTTCATTTTAATTTACCCAATTCAAATATTGTCTGTTTTTTTCATAGGTGTGGTGAAATGACAGTTAAAATGTCACCTTTACAGAAGTGTAAATCTACAGTAAATTGCTGACTACTGAGTTGCACTATTACAGTTGATATGTCAAAATACAGGTGATTACTGTAATTCTACAGCAGCATATCACAGTAATTCCATGGTCAGGTTGACTGAAATTGCAGCACACAGTTATCATTTCATAAAGATTTACTGATAATACGATACGGAAATTACTGTGAAAGTAATGCAATTAGTAGCCAGAAATGTACTGTAAATTTAAAGTGAACTATTTTACAGTGTGTATTTTACAGTGGTGGGGGGGGGGTGGGGGGGGGGGGGGTGGGTGTGTTTGGGGTTTGCTTCACCAAAAAGTTTGGTCATCAGCCGCCACTGGTGTGTGGCTACAAGCAGGTTCACTGCACAGACTCAAACAGTGTACGTTTCGGTTGTGACGTAAAAATTGGGGACAGCATTTTTTCGATAGGTTTTTTGAATTATAAAATTTATTACAAAATAGATTGCATTATTTTAACTTACAGTCAAGCCGGAAAGTCTGAACACTCCTTTCACCTTCTCCACGTTTTATTACATTACAGACATATTCTACAATAGATTGAGTTAATTTTTTGTCTCAAAATTCTACACAAAATAGCCCATAATGACAAAGTGAAAACAGGTTTTAGACATTTGTGCTAATTTATTAAAAATCAAAATGTAAAATATCATATGTACACAAGTGTACACACCCTTTGATATGACACCCAAAAGTGAGCTGAGGTGCATTTTGTTTCCACTGATACTGCTTGAGATGTTTCTACAACTTAATCGGAGTCCACCTGTGATAAATTCAATTGATTGGACATGATTGGGGATTGTCAACACCTGCCTATATAAGGTCCCACAGTTGACAGTGCATGTCAGAGCAAACTCCAAGCCATGGGGTCAAAGGAATTATCTGCAGAGCTCAGAAACAGGATTGTGTCAAGGCATAGATCTGGAGAAGGGTACGGAAAAATCTCTGCAGCTTTACAGGTCCCAAAGAGCACAGTGGCCACCATCATTCGTAAATGGAAGAAGTTTGGAACCACCAAGAATCTTCCTAGACCTGGCCGCCCGGCCAAACTGAGCAATCGGGGAAGACGGGCCTTGGCCAGGGAGGTGAGCAGGAACCCGAGGGTCACTCTGACAGAGCACCAGCGTATCCTTGTGGAGATGGGAGAACCTTTCATAAGGTCAACCATCCAGGCACCAATCAGGCCTATGGTAGAGTGGCCAGACGGAAGCCCCTCCTTAGAAAAAGGCACATCACAGCCCGCTTGGGGTTTGCCAAAAGGCACCTAGAGGACTCTCAAACCATGAGAATCAAGATTCTCTGGTCTGATGAAACCAAAATTGAACTTTTTGGCCTTGTAGAACCCGCACAGCTAGACCAATGAGGGAATAGCTGGAGGGGAAGGAGCAAACATGTTTTTCCTCTGCTGTTGTGATGTAAATAAAAAGAGTTTAGTGATTTATCCTCCGTTCATGAATAGAGCACAAGTACATTTAAGAATATACTGGGTCCGTCGCCACGAGTCAGATATGAATGCGCTGCTCCATATCCCGCTTAAGACAGGCCTGAAACGGATCAGTATGATTCTTATTATTCACCGTTCGTAAACGAGGCCATGTTGTCATCACGGATATATCCGACCTGTCGTCCAAATGTCAATATTCTAATGGGAGCATTAGAACACTTACACAGGAGCTGAACAACACATCGAATATATCTATGATCACAAACAGTAAGCGTAACAGTTACTATTAGTTTACTCGACTCCATATTAAAATATAATTTAGAATTTACTATAATCATGCGTGAAGCTCAGCGTGGTTACACTCGACTCTTCCTTGTGTGCCACTATTACTCAATATATGCTCCCGGGATTAGCACTATTGCCGAATCTCAGTTCAGTGGAGATCACAGAGGTTGGGGGTCTGGCCAACACAATACATGCATTATATTTTACATAGATAGTTGCGAGCCCAGGTCAGCGTGCACTCAGAGGGCTCCTTAAGGCTAATTTGACAAGAACCGACGTAGAACGTCAATGGGCTCTCTTCACGTCAAATTCCCAGAGCCGTGCATCACCAATCCTTCCTGGCAGACCTTGACCGCCTATTCCCAACTTGGGAACTCCACATAAAGTACCACGCCACTGATCAGTTAGTCATTGGTCAGAATTGTTCCCCTGAGTATTCAGTTGTAATTTAGGCTGAAAAAGGTAGAAAATGGATTAGAGTCATGGAGACCACGCAAGTTAAAATAAGAAGAATTTATTCACAGGCAGGTAGGTCATTATCTTAGAATTATCTCAATTACAAAATACAGAAATGAAGAAAAGAAACACAGAGTAAATATCTTACCTGGCCTGCTTCAGCTACACACAGATACAGAATACGCACAGTGTAGGAAGTCGGTTGCCATCTTCCTTACCCAAAACACACAATCGCCACGGTGTGGGAGATTGGTTACGATTCTCCTTACACAAAAACATAGAGTATGCACGGAGTCTGCACGGTGTGGGAGATCGGTTACGATTCTCCCAGATAGGTTTGTCTCCCTTTCTTTTATGCCAAATCCCGCATTTGAACCAGGCGGCAGTGCCAAAAAATTAACCTGGAGGTGTGGTCGAATCTGGAATTTAGACCCCCACCTTTTGGGGGTTGCTGAGTAAGGGGAAAAGGGGACAAGGAGATGATTACCAGAGAAGGACATTCCAATGTTACAGTTTTTCCCTGAGTGGTTGAAACTATGTTTTACTAAACTCCATTTGGTATGAAATGTATCTCATTTGATTCCTTGATTTTACCGGATTACATCCATACCAAACAGATAAACATTATTATTATGATTAACAGATTACCAGTCTTATTATGTTGCAGTTGTCATGAAAATTCCCTCCTGATTAACCATTTTACATGCAATTCCTGTTACTACTACATAAGACATAATGTAACAATATAAGAATCACATGTGCAATGTTTGTAAGTTTTACAGGGTCTGTTGACCATCTCAACAGAAGTTTCAGAGCCCCGTTCCAGGAGAGAAGTAAAGGGTGTAATGACACAGGTGCCAACATGAGGGCACTGTGGTATTGTCCGTAGTCTTTCCCATAGGACTGACCACGTGTGAGGTCACAGAAAAGGTCAACAGGTGGCCGGGTCGGCCATTTCCCATTTCCCTTTCCCATAGTTTGGCCAGAGGCTTAATGACCCCTTATTTGTAGGTATTTGTTAGTGCTTTAATGCAATGCTAACAAGTAATTGTTCAAACATATCTTGACTCCATTACTAAGCACTAATCAGTTTTATTGCATTAAAGATAAATTTGCACAATTAAAACGGGGATACACTACACAACTCTGAAAATCTTTAAGTCAGGGAACTGCTCACATCACAAGATTTCACTATCTAAATCTATGAGTCTGAGTCGGCGTGGGTGGTCAAACTACACAATCTAGTTCCAGGATCCCGGTCCTGCGCGACAGTCCAAGATCTCTCCCAAGACCATGCTTCCTTGTAGGGGTGGGCGATATGACGATATTACATCGCTGGTTGAAAATGCGTCCAGGCATATTTTCCAGGCATATCGCGGAGATCGCCATTATTCTAGAACACTCCATCCAAATTTCCAATGTTAAAGGTAGGGTAGGCGATTTTGGAGAAACCAGGAAGAGTAAGCTAGATTTTGGAAATCCAACCGAAAAAATCCCCGCCCCTCCCTTCAGGCCTCCCTCCAAAACACATGAACGCGCACTGCCTGACTAGTGACTACTGCTGGAGGACGAGTCCACGAGAAAGAGCATTGGAGAGGAGCGCAGCGCTATCCGTATCCAACTACCTTGTGCGGAAGTTGACGAATATGTCTCATAACTACAAAAACACACAAATAAGCTACACCACATTTGTAAAACTTCCCATTCAAAGCCAATATAGACTAACATAAGATAAATACCAAACGACACTTGCTCACAACTACAATGCAGACACTGGCGAACATATACACAGATAGATTACATACAAGGTATGTGTCAACATAGCTACATAGTCTACTAGCTTACACCTACAGCGTAGCTAACGTTAGCGTTGGGCTAATACATAAGATAGCTACATAAGTAGCTAGCTACGTTTGGCTGCACTTTCTCTGCCATTCTTGTGCGACTAGCTCGATAGCTTTAGCGATATGTCTGCCTAGCCTTGTGGAAGACTCCGGTCATGTGCAATGAGTGCACGGGCAGAATGCGCGCAACTGCGCAAGAAGGCAGGTAGGCCATCTAATCATTTCAACCAGGTACGGTGAAATGATTGGACGGGCTTATTACAGTCCTGCGACTTCCACAGATTAAGCTTTTATTTTAATTTTAGTGTCAGAGCATTTTATTTATTGATTGCTGTCGGGAAGTAAAGAAAATTGCAAAAAATATACCAAAAAGTGCTTCTAAATAAAATTGCCTACCCTACCTTTAATTCATCATGCATTTCTAAAGTTTTTACGAATACATTCAACTAATGGTGTCATGGTCCATTATTTTTAAGGGTAAAACTGCATAGAAACATACAGCTGATTGGATGTGTAAACATGTTTATGATGCCATGATGTTTATTTTCCACTCAGACTACTATGCTTGCTCACAACATTGCTATGTGTGACCAACTTCGCAAGGAAAATGAGTGAGAATACGGAGAGATGGAAGAAATAGTCATAGAAAAGGTTCTAGCACTGTTATTTGGAACTGGTTTTTGCTAAATCCGACAATTCCCAAACCACCGTTATTTGCAAACTATGTAAAGACAAAATAGGAACAACAAGGGGTAATACAACAAACCTTTTTCAGCACCTCAAAAGGAAGCACCCCAAAGAACATGGTGAAAGCTTAGCATTGCGTGGCTCCAGTGCATTGTAGAGAAAAGAGAAACCTGGATCGACTCAAATGCTGGTAACCAAGGCATTTGAAGGAAGCACATCATATGACAGGAAAGGTATACGCTGGCAACAAATGCCATTAACCTTTTATCTAGCAAAGGACATGGTTCCCATTAAAAGAGTTGAAAATGAGGGATTCAGAAGAATGAGGAAAGCGGTTAAACCGTCGTTACGACGTGCAAAGTCGCAAATATTTTCTCAGACGGCGCTTCCGCAAATGTACTCGTAATGCCACAAGAAGATAGCAGGCCAACTTCAAGATGTACAGTACTTTGCGACGACAAGCAATTTGTGGTACAGACGAACTTCAGAGCCCGATCTCAGTCTCACAATTCATTATATTTGTGACTGGAAGCTGTGCAATGCCTGTATACAGACCACCTATTTCCCAGAGGATCACACAGGGGAGCTACTAGCTCAAGGTTTGAGGGAAGCACTCCAATCCTGGGGGCTACGAAAGGAACATGGTGAAAGCCCTGGAGTTTAACAAGTGGACTTGTCTACAGTGCTTTGGGCACAGACTTCACTTGGCCATTGGTGAGTGACACATTAAAATGTAAATAATGATCATTACTGACATTCACATCAGGCCTATTTATTTAGTTACAATGCTGTACCTATAGAGACCAACTCTAATAGGCGAATAATAATAGTAATGATGATAACTTCACCTGTGTAGAACCAGCACCTAACCTAATAAAGTTCCTTTTTCAGTTTTTTTTCCATTATAACTCAAAAACATGAGAAAACACTCATAGTAGAGAATAATTTAGAATATTATATTTATAATACATTTATTATAACAATGGACATACATACATATCGGAAAAGGGAAACTCCTCCCTAATGCGTTTTCTATAGAGCTTGCGTAATACTAGACCATTAAAACGAAAACTGCCGTTAGGCTGGGCTGTAGTAAATTGTTCAAAGCACCCAAAAAGACATGACATATACCGTTGCTAAGGTTATAATGTACTCTATTGGATAAAAAAGCCGACAATTAAACCAGAATGAACTGTAACGAATGAGACAGGCTTACAGGGCATGGTGGTATTAGGCGTCGACGTTTCAGATAGTGTAACAGCGATATAAAGTGTTGTATATTTCTCAAACCGATTGTATGACCACGGAATTTTGAAAGGAACACCTCGATGTGTAAAATCAATGGTAGGATTGAATATTTATTTCATATTTAGTAGCATATATTGCTAGTAGAATACATGGTAGAATGAGACAGCACTTTCACAGTTTATTTTGCATTTGAGTGAGCAGGGCTTTTCACAGCTTTTCTGGCATACGATCAGGCTATTGTTGGGTTTATCTCGTTGCTATGACATTATTCAAATTTTATATGATGAATAAATATATTTATGAATTCAAACATAGACGCTATTGTCCACTATGTCACGCATGGGTAGGCATAGACTAGGTGGGGGTTGCTTGTTAAATGGACTTGCTACGGGGAAATAGTGACACTTAGAAACTCCGTATTTGGCAGAAATCGTCACAAACCGTCTACCAATTATTTTAAAACACAGAGTTTGTGATTTCCACTAATAGTTTGGCTGCAGTAGCAACAAATGTCTCAGTTGAGCAAAAAGGTTCCGCCGGGGTCACCTTCTACGCAAAGGGGTTAAGATATCATAATACAGTGAGGCCAAATATACTTGCACTCTACTGGGGAAAATATTAAAGGGGCTATATGTAACAAATTTACTGTACTAAATCATAAAATGACCATGATATTTCATCAGAGATTAAGGAAAGATGCTAAATCGAAATACTGGCTTCTCCGACAACAATGCTACAGCCAGTATATTCTCCATTCCGGGTCGGAACGTCTGTATTTGTTTTGGCCTGTGTGATTCACTATTCTCCGAGTTGACTCCGAGTCCACTGCCCATTACGAACAACCAGATGTACTCCGGCACTCCGACAGCCGATTTACAAATACCTAAGCTAAGTTCAACATAGTTTCCATTTAGCTAGCTAGCTAAAGATTTAAATATATAAATGTATATAGTTACTCGCTAAACATACCACGAACGTTAGCTTATATCTGCGCGACCGTAAACATCGCCAGCCATGCATCTAGTTAACATTGGCAAAGTTATAAAAAGTCCACATGAGCTGGTTTACAATTTGCAAACAATAAATAATAAACAAATTGCAAACGTATACATTAGCTGATCAACTTACAGTGTAGGACTCGTCGTCACTTGTCATTGTCAAAATAGAATAAGCTGGTCTCAAAATATAATGTTGCGCTCGGCGCGTCTTGCTCTCGTGTTCGTTCAGTGTCTCGACTCTCTCCAATATTGTGAATTTGAATTGCGGTACCCATTTTAAACGCTCGGTGTCAATGTTACATATAGCTTCTTTAATTATCATACATCTCACGGATATTAAAATGCTTTATTAAAAAATAGCAAATCTTAGGTAAATAATTCTATATAAACCAAGTCAGCAATACAGAGTATTACAATATTATAAATTTCCAAGTACATATATTCATCTCTATTCCGATGATTACATTGAGAATGTTACCCATACGGGGTCCCCACAAGGCTAAACAAGAATCAGTGCTTCCCTCTGGCACAACAAAAAACAAAGCTCCCCACATATAACAATAAACTATCAATGCAATATCAATCAAAAATATAACCGCAAGCGGTAATGGGACGGGGTCCTATGGACATGCCCAAGCTGGGTAAATATCAGGCCAAAGGACAAAAGACCCGAACAGGTACACCAGCATGACCATGCTGGTCTGCAACCATCTGACCAGTTACACCAGCATGGCCATGCTGGTCTGAAAACATCTGACCAGTTACACCAGCACTACCAACCTGGCTGCTCACCTCTCAACCAGCTGATCACCAGTTAAACCAGCTTTAGCAAACTGGCCCACCAGGTAAATCCAGCAAGATCAGCTAATGACCAGCTAAGGTTTGTAGCTGGTTCTAGCTGGATTTTCCAGTAGGGTATGACAGCGCCATCTACCCTCTATTGCGGTCATCTTTTAACCCATCAAATTTTCACATATTGTCACATATTTACTAGATATGATTTTGAACAATTTACATACCCATGTGTGAGACGATCCAACTTCCGGTTCATGAGAAACATTACTTTGAAATATGAATGTGCATTAGCATAAAGTGCTAACTTTGTCACGCCACAGATTAAGCTATTTTTAACGAAACGACTTGTCCTTATCACCCTTGATGGAGAGAATACCCAAGAGTACACATGTGCGATGGTGATGGAATTAGGTAAAGCGTTCATGAGAAGATGAGTTTTAAAGTGTTATATTAGCATTAGCATTAGCTTACCGCCAAAATGGTCAAATTTCAAATGGCTGTAATTTCCTTGTTCATGGTCTAACAATAAGGACTGCCCGATCGGAACTGCTAGCTTAGCCTCTCACTCTCTCACGAAAATCCCGCGGGGGAGCAAGGCGTCAGTTGGTTACTTCGTAGCAACAACAATAACAAAAATTAACCAATGAAAGTACACTAGAATGTAGTGTTGTCACGATACCAAAATTTTGACTTCGATACCGATACCAGGTTTAGTATCATGATACTCGATACTGAAACGGTACTTGAAACTGAAACGATACTGATTCGATACTCGGTACCTCTACTGAAATGACCTTAACCTCTTCCTACCGAGGGCAAAATAGGCCAAATTTTGCCTGTTTTCACTAGTGACAAACAAAGGTGGTTATCTCAAAAACTATAAATGGTACAAATATGGTTCATGGCTTTTATTAAAGCAGACACCTGCAGTATTACGACTAAGCAGTGAGAACTCATAGAAATCCAGTTTTTGATACTTAACTACAACAATTTATGTACAGAAAATATAAAAAAACTAAAAAACGGGTACCTACATTCAAGTTTAAGAATTTTTACCTGGGGAGCTACAAATGCAATCAAGGAAATGACTCCTCTATCTGATTCATCAATATGCTGCCTACCTCTGGTAACAATCTGGTGTCAATATCTCAAACCATTCAAATTTTACAGGGTTTTTTTCAGGTGAACCTTTTTCGTTATCCAAATGGTGCCAAATGGTGCCAAATGGTGCCAAATGTGCCAAAAATGGCAATGTTCCAGAAAGGTCTCAATATGATTTATTTTTTAGGTTTTTACAATAAAATGAGATAATTTGTCAATATTGGCAATAAAAGTTCATTTTTAGACGTGTTCTTGGTGTTCTGCATATTACACAACTAACTACCCAAGGTTACAAAAAGCTGTCAAAACCCATGTAGCAGCACAGTGAATCTTGTGTATTTCACCAGAGCCCCATTAGCCAGAAATGAGTCCAGGGATGTGCAAACAGGTTTTCAAATGAATAATGGGAATAGTATGAAACTTCCCTACACATTAATGCTTGCCAGTCATGTCCTTTATTCTGTTGCCACCTCCTATGACAGGGACGTTGGGGTTGGGTTTTAGGAGGCAAAACTTTATACATGACAAACATATATCAACTATATACAAGTGCACTAAGGTGTACTACTAAAAGTGCAGTGGATAAAAAATCAAAAGTCCACCAGTTTCCTAGATAAAAAATAAAAACACCCCTGCTGTAACAAATAAAAAGATCCTTGCCTCTAATTGCTGAAGTTACCGTATTTACACAAAGAAAGTACAAAATGGCAGGGTCCAAAAAGCTAAAAAAAAATGAACTAAAAACAAAAAAAGGTAAAGGATCAAAACATCGGGGTGGAGGTTGAGGAGAGATTATTTAACCATTCATACAGAAGCCATTTAGACTACACATTCCCTCAGGAGAGCAATCTGCATCATTACAAATCCCACTAACCCTGTCCATGGAATTGTCCACCATGTTGATATACCCATTAGTCCCCCTTATACAACAACAATCAACAATAATAATAATCAACAAGTACTCCCTCATGTTATCATGTTCTCTCCCTCATACCATGCATAAATTACCATTTTGTTTACCTGCACAGCCTTCTGTACTGCATACAGAACAATTTACTCAGGTGGAACAATGACTTTACTAAACACTTCCAGAAGCCATTTCACACTCAAAAAAATCGTTTTAGTAGCTCATCTCAGACACAAATAGATAGCTAGCTGCTTGTTACCTGTAATTTTGCTTGCATTACATTACATTTATTTAGCAGACGCTTTTATCCAAAGCGACGTACAGTAAGTGCGCACAGAGACATCAAGATCACTACAGAACAGACAAGGCAAAGCACATCCTTCGCATAATGTAGCAGCTATCCCTAGCAATGAACGTCGACTGTAGTTCACAGTAAGCTGTGGGCAAATCAGCAACACCACACTTCCATTCCTAATACTCGTATAAACTATAATAAACAGACAGGAAAACACAGGGATGCTTGCTAGCTTGCCACTGTAAAGGCAATACTATCTATATTAATTTAGCTGAGAGGGACCGATTTTATGCATAAGTATATAAGGTTAGTTAGCTTCACAGAAGAAACACAGGGATTCACGCATTGCAGCTAAATTTCCTTCGATGCTTACACCAAACATCTGTGTTGTTGGCAACGCCACGTAACACGTGCGAGTTTGTCAACACAGACAATACACCCTAAGTTTACTTCATAAATTATGTATCATACCGTTGGAATGTGCAATTTGTAATATTAATTGTATGAAAAACAATAAAATACAGTTGACAATGTAATTACGAACCCGCATGGCATTGCGTGAATTCACACTGGTATATCGAAAAATCGGTAATACCACCAGCCCTAACGACGTTACCTGCCATGGCGAAATTCAATGCGTTTATAGCATAACACTGTTAGTATGATAAAACAACTTACATGTCAGCAACATCATCTCGGTCATCAGTGGATTCAGCGTCACTGAGACAGGATGAGTCTCCCTCGGCAAAAACATCTTCTGGCTTATCCAGTTCGTCTAGCACTTGGTGCACGGATAAACGCCTCAAAAATCTCGACATAACTACACAAAAACTGTATCAAAAATACTCTAAAGTAAAAAATGTAACTGCGGGCCTTACCTAATTAATTGTGCTTTGCTAAACGGAATGTAGCGAGCTACACTACAAGGTAAAAACACTGCGCCATTTTGGTTCGATAATTACGCGTGGCTCGCCACTTCCTCATACGCACGGCTCGATTTCCTTTTTTACGACGGCTATTGTATTCAATAGCCGGCTTGTTTCAAAGATAAGAGTCTTGGCTATTTCCTGGAATATTTGACAGACAGTTTTAAAACCCAATGGAAAGCTAATAATACTCAGAGTGGAGGCGGGTGGAAGACGGTTTTTCCCACTTCAGATAGGCCTATTGTGCTATCAGTCAAAGAAATACACCCAATTGACGACGGTTTTGCATAAATCTCTGCAAGCATGTTCAAAACTACTCTGGCTAACATATACTAAGCCATGGGATTGGTACTCCAGAAACTGGCTGAGTTTCACAACGCCAAAGTGAACACAGCCGAACGAGTCGTAATCAAGTGCAAAAAAGCACAAGTCGGTTTAAAATTGGAAAAAAATAATGTACAGCCGTATGAAAGTTTTAAAGTATTTTTTCTTGAAGCCTAAAGGTATAATGATTTTTCAAACCAAAGTTTTGTGAAATACAATTAAGCAGAACAGTTTACCAGCACATTGTTTATGGTGTGACATCAAGCTGCAATACATGTTTGAGAATTAGGTCCGAGTTTCCAACGTTATTTACGAAGTTTTATCCCGACGTTTTGGGCTTAAAAACCACTTTCCCAGAAGGAATGGATATATCTTAAGGATATTTAATCAAAATATTGAGGTGAGCAGTTTATTATATATTATTAAATTAATGAAATGTATAATGTAATAATTTCCGTCACGCCGGCGTGACCGCTAGGGGGCGTTTGGCATTAAGAGGTTAACCCTATTTACTTTGGCCCTTCAGAGGCAATTTCCTCCTCGTTTCTACTAGTTTTATTTAAATGTCAATATCTAAATAAATATTCCCTGCACATCCATGGTTTTAAGTTCGAACTGAAGAAGAAGCTGTATCATTCAGAAATTTGCTACAGAATACATTTATTTCAGAATAGTCACATACAGTACAGTGTTTCCCCTAGATTTTTTTTCAGGCCGGGTGGTAGGCCCCTCGAAACTACCAGTGTTGTTGCGCGTACACGGTGTCATCAAACGCGCATGCGGGGCCGAGGTAGTATCATCGCGCAGGTCGGGGGTACGGAGAGTCGTCGCACACATGGGGAGGGTGTTGGTAACAAAGTGGTACATTTCTCCATTCTGAGCTAAAATAACATTTGCTCACAAAGTCGTATGGTAAATAAATATTAGTTATTTATAATATTAATAAACTTAAAACAGAACTTATATACAATAAACCCCCCTTAGCTTCACAAATGATATTCAGAACTATACAACTTAAACCCAGGACAAGGAGTTTGTTTCTACCGGTTTTTAAGGACTGTTTCTGGATCAGCTATCTTTGCAGCACTGTAGAGCTGCTTTTGAGACTCCTCCATAGTGCTGATCCATAATCAGTCCTTAAAAACATGCAGAATCAAACTCCTGCCTCTGCAGTATTAGCTTTTAGTCTGCACTAAAATGTAAGAGTTCTGGTCAGATAGCGAAACGGACGAAAGTGCGCCATTTTGCGTAGAGGCGGAAACTATAATTACACCCTCATAATATCAGCGCTGCCACTGAAAAGGCCTAACGGGAAACCGAAGCTGTTTTGGCAAGGGTTTTTCCAGATGCTATTTTGATCATTCCAGCATTCTGCGGTAAGGGAAATATTGCAGCTACATAAAAGAAAAAGAAAAAAAAGATTATATTAAAAAAAAGTATAATATAAATTTTTTTTTTAAACTACCGAACGTCGGAAAATTCTAATACCGAACCGTTTTTTTTTTTTAAGTATCGAAAAAGTACCGAAGTTTCGGTGTACCGTGCAACACTACTAGAACGTTGCTAAAGCTACTGGCGGGTAGGAGGAGCACGGAGTCTGTCACACAGTCAGAAGAGTACAACGAAACCGAGAATGGACAATCCAAAATGTGCGTTGGAAAACGCCATACACTTGGCTTCAAAATGATGCGCCCATACCTGCAATGTATACGGCACTGTGTGCAGACTTTTTCCGAAAGCTACCGAATTTGCATGAAATTAACGCTTTTGCCACTTTTAAGCCACTTTCTTAGAACTTGTAAGCTAATTGGGAGGGGCCGGGGGGGGGGGGCATTACTTAAAAGTATTTCTCAAATAAAGTCTGTTACCAAAGCTTTTTTTGTGTTTTATGTTGGTTTCCTGTGGTACAGCGCTACTCTAATATTTGGGCAAGCAGAAATTGCGTGTGGGCAAGTGGATTTCTTCACCACTTGCCCCATCGAAAAAAACCTTACCGTTGGACCCTGCTTGTTTTTTGAGATATCTGCAACTGCGCCGACATGGTACAACATGGTAGTGCCCTCTTCATGCCCAGTCTGTTTCAAGTCCCTAGATTATTGTTGTAAAAAGTTATAAGCACTTGAAATTTGTGGCCAAATAAAAATTATTTTTCTTTTACATTACATTACAATCATTTGGCAGACGCTTTTATCCAAAGCGACGTACAATAAGTGCATATTGAAGGTCATTGGGTACGTTTACATGCACAGCAATATCCGATTACTGGAAACGATCAGCTTACGCCAGTATTTAACTTATTCCGTTCACATGGACATAAGAAATGTGATTACTCTAAAAGCCGTGTTTACATGATTCTCTCCATAATCAGCTCTGTGGAAAACGTAGCTACTAACTGCTTCCCGTTGTAAGGACAAAAATGATCCGCCCATCAAAAATTTACGTTAGTAGGTTATTATTATTATTATAGCTAGCTAGTAATTAGTATAGCTACTTATTTATAGCTAATTGCTAGTCGTGGTTGATTTATATTATTGTACTAGCTAGCTTTACCGATCTCTAAATCTGGCGAATTTCCCGAGAATTTCAGTTATTTAATGTGCTAGCCACAAACTAGCTAGTATAAACACAAGCACGTAACACTGAACAATATATTTTCACCGGTGAAATGCAAATTTAATAATAAAATTCTGGAAGTGAGATGCTGAAGGAACCCCAGGCATAGCAAATGTTGACGGGTGGAATCATTTTGACGTTACACCGCCTCTTCTGCCTGACATGCGTAGTTTTGAAAAGCCGAAAGAAACCGGAGAAAGGTGTTTACATGCTCCAAAAAATCGAAAGTTTGGCCAAAAAACCAGGGGTGTTAATCGGGTTTCAAAAACACGGATTATGACCTTACATTATCGGATAAAAGTGTTTCCATGACCATTTCAGTAACCAGAGTATTGCCATAACCGGGTTCAGATCGGAGTATTAGTGTGCATGTAAACGTACCCATAGACGCGACTACAAAGCAAGTCCGACAAAGCACAGCTTTCTCACAGCGTAGGAGCTATCCCTAGTAATAAACATGAGTAGTACCAGTTTAAATACCAGTTTCTGCGTCATCTTGGAATGGATGTCTTAGCTGTTAACAGCCTATAGGGAGACATGCACCATACATGTACATGTGCAATTTCGGACCAATCGAACTTACGGTTTATTAGAAGAAACTTTTCATAGGTTTTGCAAAATTTTCAACCTGCAGAAAAATCCATCATGGTGGACTTTATGGGTTCTTGAGGCAAATTTGTTCCTCATGAGGAATGACACATGTAAACCTGCTTTCATGAATTTCCATCACACTGGGTGGAAATGCCAGCATTGCGTATTGAATAGGTTACTGTAGCGCCACCTATGGACGAATCATGGTCATTCTTTCTGGCATAGTTACTCATGGTCTCTAGTTTCGACCTGGTAATTTATATCATTTTTGGTCATGGACTTTGAGTTATTTGACCATTTCTAGGAAAACTATAATAATAATACCATCAATTACAATAGGGTTCCTACTACAAAGGACCCCTAAATATAAAATATCAAAATCAATGCATTGTGTGTTGGAAGCCTCGTCAGTGCCTAGGTCAAAATAATGGTCTCATGCTTGTGTGAATTTCCTGTCTTTTTCGGCTTTTGCCAATCATTATCTCTTATTTAAAATGTAGTTTTTGGGTTGAATATAGATAGAATATTACAATTAGTCCATGTGTTTCATCCTTCTGTTGGTCCCCTTCTGGGGCCCCTACCAAGCTGACTCAGATAAAGTGTGCATCAGCTTCATGGTATCAGCTTTTGGAATTCACGTTTCCCTAAGACGTCAATGGTCCCCACAAGTCACACTGGCCAATGTTATGTGGAGTTACACAGTTCATTGTTCATGTTTGATATTCGATTTAACATTTAAGACCTTGGTACAGAAGGCAATATTACCCTACTGAAAAATAACTGAAAATAATGTGTTGGGTGTATTTATTATTCTAGAAATGTGTTAACCTCTTGCTGCCAAACGCCCCCTAGCGGTAACGCGGGCGTTACGGAAATTATTAAATTATACATTTAATTAATTTAATAATATATAATAAACTGCTCACCTCAATATTTTGATTAAATATCCTTAAGATATATCCATTCCTTCTGGGAAAGTGGTTTTTAAGCCCAAAATGTCGAGTTAAAACTTCGTAAATTACGTTGGAAACAACGACCTAATTCCCAAACATGTATTGCAGCTTGATGTCACACGATAAACAATGTGCTGGTAAACTGTTCTGCTTAATTGTATTTCACAAAACTTTGGTTTGAAAAATCGTTATACCTTTAGACTTCAAGAAAAAATACTTTAAAACTTTCATATGGCTGTACATTATTTTTTTCACATTTTAAACCGACTTGTGCTTTTCAGCACTTCATTATGAGTCGTTCGGCTGTGTTCAGTTTGGCGTTGTGAAACTCAGCCAGTTTCTGAAGTACCAATCCCGTGGCTTAGTATATTTTAGCCAAGGGGGTTTTGTACTTTTTTGCACAGTTATATGCAAAACCGTCGTCAATTGGGTGTATTTCTTTGACTGATAGCACCATAGGCCTATCTGAAGTGGGAAAAACGCGCATCTACCCGCCTCCACTGTGAGTGTGATTTGCTTTCCATTGGGTTTTTAAACTGTCTGTCAAATATTCCAGCCAATAGCGAAGACTCTTATCTTTCAGACAAGCCCTCATTCAACACAATGTGTTAGGTTGTCACAGAAATACAATCGCGCGTAAGAGGAGGCGTACAAGCGTAATGTTCCTACCAAAATGGCGCAGAGTGTTTTTCGCTTGTAGCAGCTAGCAAAGTATGATTCATTAGGTAATGGCGGCTGTTCATCTTTTTTGCGTTTCTCTGTGCAGCAGGTCCTAGCCCGAAGATGTTTTTGCGATTGTTGTCTCAGTGACGCTGAGTGGTAAGCAAACATATTTTTTTGCCGGTATACCAGTGCGAATTCACTTATGTATAAAATGAATCCCTCTGAATTAAATGAATATAGCTAACATTACAATATTGTAACAATGGCAAGCTAGCCAGCAAAATTACACATAGCAGCTAGCTATCTATTTGTGTCTGAGACAAGTAAATGCAGCCCTGCGTAAGAGGAGAAGGCAACCAAGCGTAATTATCAAACCAAGATGGTGCAGTGTTTTTACCTTGTAGCGTAGCTCGCTACATTCTGTTTAGCAAAGCACAATTCATAAGGTAAATGCGCTGTTTATCTTTTTACTTTACAGTCTCTTTCATACAGTTTTTGGTTAGTTATGTCTAGGTTATTCAGGAGTTTCTCCGTGCAGCAGGTCCTAGCCCACATATGGTTTTGCGGTCTCAGTGACGTAGTGATGTAAGGTAACAGATTATTTTGCCGGTATACCAGTGCAAATTCACTGTTATGTATAAAACAAATCCCTCTGAATTAAATGAATATAGCTAACATTATTATATTGTAACAATGGCAAGCTAGCCAGCAAAATTACACATAGCAGCTAGCTATCTATTTGTGTCTGAGACGAGCTGTTCCGGGTTTCTTTTGAATGAAATGGCATCTGAAGGGTTTGTTTTGTTCCACTTGAGTAAATTGTTCTGTATGCAGTGCAGCAGGCTGTGCAGGTAAACGAATGAGCAATTTATGCGTGACATAACATGAGTGAGAGATAACATGAGGATGAGTTTGTTGTTGTTGATTATTATGCAGGGGTTTATTTTATCTAGGGTGGACATTTGATTTTATACCTGGACTCATTTCTGGCTAATGAGGCTCTGGTGGAATACAAGATTCACTGTGCTGCTACATGGGTTTGGAGAGCTTTTTGGGGACCACGGGTAGGCTAGTTAGTTGTGTAATATGAAACACATCAAAAACACATCTAAAAATGAACTTTTATTGCCAATTATCAGATTTTATTGTAAAACTTAAAAAATAAATCATATTGAGACTTTTCTGGAACCTTGCCATTTTGCACAATTTGGCACAATTTGTGCCAACTTTGGTAACCGAAATGGTTCACCTGAAAAAAAGCTCTGTAGAATTTGAATGGTTTGAGATATTGACACCATGTTTTTAGCAGAGATAGGCAGCATATTGAGGAATCACAAAGAGGAGTTATTTCCTCCATAGCTCTTGTAGCTCATCAGGTAAAAAATCAGAAATTTAAATGTAGGTACCCGTTTTTTAGTTTTTTCACAATTTCTGTACATAAATTGTTGTAGTTAAGTAGCAAGAAGTGTATGTATATGAATTATGACTACTTAGTCATAATAGTGCAGTTCTCTGTTTTAATAAAAGCTATGAACCATATTTGTAGCCTTTACAGTTTTTGAGATAAACAGCTTTGTTGGTCACTAGTGAAAACAAAAAATTGGTATATTTTGCCCTCGGTAGGAAGAGGTTAAAGGCCCCCTTTCATGAAAAATGGACTTTTCAAGCCGAAAAACGATGTTCTGAGTGCACCCACCATGTTCTACAGTTCCTTTTGGGTCATTAAATGTTTTTAGAGGATAAATGTGTATTTTGGGCTGCAAAATGAAAATGTATTACTTTTATATATTCATAAGACGGATGATATACGTAGGTTCTGTATATGGCAATGCAAGGCAGGGCTCCGTGCCAGTGAGGAGCCGGCGTCCTCATGCATTAGCTAATTTGCTTATTACCTTGGTTGGCTTGTAGGTTGGATAGCCAGCGAAATAAACACAGTTGGCATTGTCGAAGACACTGAATTCTTAATGGGGTATTGAATACATGAACAGAGCCCTATGTAGTTGCTGTTTTAATCCCAACGCCCGCATATTTAGCGAGGCTACATTGTATTTAGTCAAGTCCGAGTGTACAACGTCATCCACCATTTTGTCTGTTTCGCAAGGCGAACATGTTTCCTGGTTACCTATGACCTTCTCCCGTGATTGGTTACCGTGGTAGGTAGGTAGGCTCTAGTTCAGAACCTGCCGTAGCATCTCAAATGGGGCATGCTTGGGGGCCTTTAAGAGTATTTATAATGTCTGATCTAGATTATGGATAAACATTCACACAGAAGGTGTGTTTTCAGTATATTGTTTTCACAAAGTATTATATTTGTGATGCAATTCTACTATATTTCTGGGAGCACTTTTGACACATTATACGACATTTCAATTTACAATAGTGTACACACAAGAACATTTAAAAGTTCAAGAGTTCAAGTTGTCTGCCTCATATGTGTTGTTGGTGGCCTTGTCAACCTGCCGTATTTTTACATTAAATTAATTGGAATATGGACATAGTATCGAAGTATATTCATTAATAAATAAGGGTACAGATTTGCCTGTAAACACTTAAACACACTGCATTGCTTAAGGAAGCAACAATTACCTTTAATTCTATTTTTGGATTCAAAAATAATAATTGTAAAATCTGAGCATATTGGAATATGAAATTGTTTTGAAGAAATGTTAAGCATTTACATTTTTATAATGTAATTTCTGAGTTCAAGTGACAGTGCTAATGTGCATCTAATGTCACTTATTCATTAAATGATCCAGGTAGACACAAGGTAGGAAAAAAATAGGAGCCTGTTAAGTCTTAAGGGTTTGAAGTACATCTCTCCTCTTTGAAATAACAGTTTTCTAATATTGTAATATCTAATATTTTAGACACACACAAGTGAAATCATGAACCCAAAATTATACCAGGCTTTTCCTCTGATGACCAGATAAGCTCACCTCGTTTCTCCATGGCCAGTCCATATCCCTATAGTTGTATGTTATTTCTTCTCCTGGTCTTATTTCTCGAGTAGCAAACAAGCACAGATGAGGCTTGCCTTCCGAGGTTATTCTTTTCATTCGGCAATTTGGATTTATATGATCGTCATTAACCAGTCTCCCAAGCGAATTATCATTCCTGGCAGCATCAACACTATGGAAATGAAATACAGTTGTTAGTGTTCATTCATACAGTGGGCTCCAAAAGTCCACTACCAAGATGTTTGTTTTCATCATTCATCGAAAACTAACACAACATTTTTACTCATGTGGTATTTCTTATTCAAGAATATATATTTATATGTCATAAAAAACTGATACAAATCAAAAATATTTGTTGTTTGAGTATATTAAATTGAAATAAATAAAAGGGGAAAATAATTTCTAAAGGGGCAGTACAATGCACACTACAGAGATTTTCAGAAACCAAGTCATTTTCATCCAAAGCAAGATCAGGCAGACCTAAAGCAACCACACCATCTGAAGACTAGGGTTGGGAACCAACGGCGGAGCAACGTGGCCATTGCAACTTGTTGGTCTTCTTTGTTGTTGTAGTCAACCAGTGCCGGCACTACATTCGTAGGTAACGTAAAGTATTGCTCCGCCGCCGTACTTCCACAGAGAATATAGGTCAGCACAAAGTAAAGGATTCAACGATAGTTTGACTTCAAAAATTATGGTATAAACACTCAAAATAACCCCGATAGACTGTCGTCGTATTTTATTTCCTTTGGGTGCAATGTGGAGTGTTTAAGTGCGTTTGGTAGTGGATGCTAGCAGTTACCTTAGAGTTGCATTAGCATTAGCAATGTGTGTATGTCCAAAAGAAAGGACAGCATGGAATTATCTGAAAATGGTTTCCATCAATCAACTACATCATGTGTAAGTCGTAATTGAGACATTATGTCCAAAATTCCAAACTATCCCTTTAACCCCATTGAACGTCTATGGGAACATTTGAAAAGGGAAAAGGCGAAACATATTGTAACATCAAAGGACAACCTCTGAAATTCTCTGAGTGCTGGAATAATTTGGATTCTCAAATTCTTCACAAACTTGTAGAATCAATGCCAGACAGAATACAAGCTGTAATTAAGGCAAATGGTGGACATACAAAATATTGAGACATTTTGACTGTGTTAATAAAAAATTATGTAATCTTGCTATCAACTGAATAAAAATGTTGTGTTAGTTTTTGATGAATGATGAAAACAAACAGATCTTGGTAGTGGACTCAGACTTTTGGACCCCACTGTATATAGTAATGTGATCAGAGCCATCTACTTGCTGAGGGTGTCAAGTGTGTTCATCACAGAGTAAACAATCATTACATAAATAACTGCCTGAAAATCTTGAACTGTCATCAATAGACAAGATAGTAAATATGTTGCAATTCAAATATCTTCAAGCACAAACCACTGTTGGCTAGATGGACATTACATTACATCTGCATGGTGGCTTTGATCTTAAAACAAACACTTACCAGTACTGTTTCCCATTGAAATGAAATTCAAACATGAATACTTTAAGGGCATTGTGGTAAATTCCTTGTCTTCTTCGACATTCTTCAACTGGTATTAGATCACCTCTATATACAAGCAAGAAGTCTCCTTTGTCAAAGGAAGTCTGGCTGAAGACTCCACTGCCTAATTTCTAGAAAGAAAAGGACATTTTTAATTCTGACACTATGAAATTCCCTCAAGTATTTCCCTCAAGTTTTCTGGAACACATTACAAATGTGCCTAAAAGACACAGGTTTAAAATGTTTCAACTAGGGCTGTACCAAATAATTTGAAGCTTCGAAGCTTTGTTTGTTACATTGATATTCAAATACTGAATCCACATTCGAATAGAACACATAAGACCATTTGGCAGAATATGCAGCTTATCGATGCAGTTGCAGAGCATACTGTAACGTTCCGTTCCCATCCTGTCCGTTTTCCATGTTTTACCCTTTCCCTCCGTGTCATGTTGGATTCCCTTTGTCCGTGTTTTCCCCCGTTGCTACAGACTGGGCGTGTTCCTTCTGTTTGTTTCACTCTTTTCCCCCACTCCGGTTTCAACCTATCGCCTTTCCCCGTTGCTGCATGCATTCCGCACCTGTCAATTAGTCAATCACCCTCGGTTACATTCCGCACACTTTCCTTATTGTTTTCAATTTCACTTCCCTACTTAACCCTCCGGCTGGCTGCTATTCAGCGCCAGTTCGTTAACGTTCACCGTTTGTATCCTGGTCCTTTGTTTCCCTGTCCTGTGCCCTAAAAGACTTCAGTTGGTTTAAACTTAGTGCTTAACTGCTCTAAAACATGCTGTTGGTATTTAACCAGCCCTGTCTGTTTGCGGTTGTCTCTGCCTGAACCTTGTCTGTCTTAATTACCAGCTTCCACCGTATCTGCCAGTCTGTAGCTGTTAACTACTCCCTGTGTGTGTTGCGGTACCTCTGCCTCCATCTAACGTTGCGCCCGCAGTTGGGTGTTCTGCCTCTTCACCCTACAGTGGTTCCTGTCCGGCCGTGGCTACCGCCATTGCTACGGTTACGGTTCCAGCCTCCACTGTGGCCCAGCTGCCCCAACCGGGCCAACCTGAGCTCCGCTACACTGCTCTGCCTTGCCGTATCCCGCCATATCCCTTCCTCTGCGTCCAGTCCAGTTCCGGTCTGGAACATTACCGTGTTCCAGGGTTCCAGTTCCAGTTCGAACCGCTCCAGTCTCCAGTATCAAGTCCAGTTCTGGTTTGGAACAATTCCACGGTCCCGTGATTCAGTCCCTGTTGGACCGTCCGGTCCAGAACCAGTCCAGTTCCGGTTTGGAACTCTCGTCTCCCGTATCAAGTCCAGATCCGGTTTGGAACAACTCCACGTTCCCGTGATCCAGTTCCTGTTGGACCGTCCGGTCCAGAACCAGTCCAGTTCCGGTTTGGAACTCTCGTCTCCCGTATCAAGTCCAGTTCCGGTTTGGAACAACTCCACGTTCCCGTGATCCAGTTCCTGTTGGACCTTCCGGTCCAGTTCCGGTCCGGAACTCCTGTCTCCCGTATCAAGCCCAGTTCCGGTTTGGAACAACTCCACGTTCCCGTGATCCAGTTCCTGTTGGACCTTCCGGTCCAGAACCAGTCCAGTTCCGGCTTGGAACTCTCGTCTCCCGTATCAAATCCGGTTCCGGTTTGGAACAACGCCACGTTCCCGTGATCCAGTTCCTGTTGGACCGTCCGGTCCAGAACCAGTCCAGTTCCGGTGTGGAACTCCTGACTCCAGTGTCCTGTCCAGTTCCGGCTTGGAACTTCCGGTGACTATCCAAGTCCAGCTCCGGCTTGGAGCAGTTCCAAGCGCCGGAGAACTTCCTAACCTCTCTTTTACTGTTGTGTTAATCTGTGTACGGCTTGGGACTACCCCAAGCTCCTTAAATAAATCACCTTTTCTGTCCCCCTGTCTCTTGGTCGTTGCATTTGGGTTCAGCCCGTGTTAGGTTCGTGACACATAACATGTTACAGAAATTACATTTCAATTTGCACTTTATATTTACATCACAATACGAGAAAATACATTTTGATAATTCATTTAAAGGATTGGAAACTAACGTGAAACTGTTGTTTTCTTCGTATGAACCACTGATATCAAATACTCCTCCAGGTAGAAATGTTGAGCATTGTATCATTTTTTTGTATCAATATCGCACATGTATGGCTAAGCTTATAAGCTTATTTTATTACAACAGTAACCACTACTACTGTTACTGCTATTACTATAAAATATTACTACTACTAGTAGTAGTATTGTTATTATCAGCATCATCTTAGCTGTTGTTCTTGAGAA
Source organism: Synaphobranchus kaupii (assembly GCA_029718625.1). Classification (NCBI taxonomy): domain Eukaryota; kingdom Metazoa; phylum Chordata; class Actinopteri; order Anguilliformes; family Synaphobranchidae; genus Synaphobranchus; species Synaphobranchus kaupii. Next base: position 36,676,804 of record CM056389.1, on the reverse strand, counting down.
GAAAAAAAAAAAACTACCATCTTCTCCCATCACATATCCTGCATGTGTCCAGGAATTAGCCTATCAAACTGTACTGTACTGTAGCCTGTAGTATAATTAATAAGAATGCATTGCTATTGAAATTGAACTATGGTAGCCTGGTAGCTACCCATCTGAGTGGAATACGTTTCAATCGGCAAATCAGTTGCAGAGATGCATATGCTTCATACATATGCTTCAGGGGAAACAAATTATGGCTTGAAGACTGATCAATTGGATTCTACAAAGGCAAAGTAAGGTCATCCCACTTTCTTTCTATGCTTAGCCCATGTTCCACATTAATATCACAGTGAGTGCAGGCTAACTAGACCAGTGGTTCTCAAACTGTGTGCCGTCGCACACTGGTGTGCCTTGGAATTTGTCTTATTTGTGATGATTTACATAGCTTTAATCATATGTAAATGGTGTGCCTTGTGACAAAAACGTTTGAGAACCACTGAGCTAGACAAGCTAGCTAGCTAAAGATCCCTCTTCACCAACCTGAGCTTGTATATGAGGCAGTGGCACTCTCACATCCTGACTCATCTGCTGCTACAGCAACAGGAGATAACTCTTCCTCCACCTCCTCTAGCCTCGCCTGCCCCTCGTTGCCTTCCTTTTTCTTTTTGAAAAAGCTTCTTATATCCATAGCCTTCAAGTATTGCCTTAGTGAATTAGCTAGCTAGCAACCACCAGATGCCAACAATGTCAAGCCCTGAAATCGGTGCGCTCTCTCTTTCTCTCGTGCTCACATGCGCGCGTGCCAAGTAGTGTGAAGTCGATCTGCTGCTTGAATGACACACAGAGGACCCAAAACGTTATGGAAGCATATCCGCGCCAAAATTCAAATGAAAATGCAAATCGCCGATTACATTTCGTTTACATTCGATGTGCGCAAACAACATGACATAATTCAAATGAAAATGCAAAAGGTAACTTTGCATTTTCATTTTCAAGTTAATGTACGCACTTTATCTGACAATTTGAAAATGTTAATGCAAATCCATTATACATTTCATTTTTATCGCTCTCTACGACACAACCCTGCCATAATTTAAATGAAAATGAAAAACCGCATTTGAATTAGCAATTTCTTATTGTAATCGCATGATCCATGACAAAAAGGAAATGATAATTCAATTCGCCATTTAACATTACATGTTCATGCTTTTGCGGCACAAGAGTGACATAATTCAAATGCAATGGCATTACATCCGTTTGCATTTTCATTTCCGCAAAAATCCTGCCAAAAATCCACACTGAAAATGCAAACTGTCAAAGCTGCCCATCAAGGCGGGGCCTCGAAGAAAGGGGCGTTACAGGGGACTGTTCGGTTCAAACCAATGAACATAATGGTTGTCTGTGATTTCGGTTGTCAGGCAGTTACTAGGCTAGATAGCGACATTTCCTAGTCCTGTGTTTGGGGATTATAGGCGAAATGATCGGAATTAAAAAGGAAACGAGGTAGCCTAAAAGTTACGACTAGCCATAGCCAGGCCAATGTTAACTAAATTAATTTCACAATTTAGCCTGCTTTCGTTAATCTGGTGTGGAAACTAGCCGATAGCCTAATGTTACGGGTTTCCGTGGCCAAAACCAGCCGGCTAACGTTATTCATGGCAGGCTATGCCTGAAAAAATGTGCTACCCTTTTCACCGTGGGCATTTCCATCACGATTTCTATTAATTATTGTTTTCTTTTAGATAGCCTTACCCTTAGGCTATGTGCAGAGCAAAGGTAACGTAGTCCACAGAAAGCCTGAGACAGCGATCTGTAACGTTACGTGACACAGCTTGAGCCTGCTACAGCATAGCTACCAAAAACGGTGGATTTTGTATGGTGTAGCGTATGGAATCTAGGCTAATTAAATAAAAATATAAAATTGTGTAATTAGGCCTATTCCGCATAGGCTATGTTGTGTAGTATGGACTGTCATTCATGTCTTTACCCAGCAGATGGCAATAAAAGACTGAATGACAGCTTCTTTTTTTATTTGGTGAAAAAACCACGTTCGTATATAGTTATGTGGTGAAAACACTGGGGAAACGACTCCGGCGGGCACAACCAAAGATTTTAGATATATGACACAACCGATTTTGATCTCCCTACTCACAAAGCCCGGCATCAACCTTGGGAATTTTACCTGTAGCCTCGGCTATTGTAATAATCTATATTTAGCCTAGTCATGAAGCAACGTAGCCTACAGATGATTAAATATTTGTTTTTAATTATATTTTAATTGCATTATAACGTTACACCATAGGCTATCCTACAACACAATTCACCATCTTTGGTAGGCTATTCGCAGTCTCTGGAGCTTTCCAGATCTCAATGCTTTAAGATGAGGCGGTTAGCCTCTATGACACTGATTTTCCTGTTGTAGCCTAGTTTACACAAAACATTTTAATTTGTTCAATTTAAATAGGCTCTTGATTATTGAGAGAACGTAAAAATTTGTCTTTTTAGAGGGTGTGCGAATACAGTGAGTTCCGACAGTAGCCTAGCCTATCCACACAGCTGTAAAAAATAAAATAATCCGTCAGTATATTGGCACAGTGCCATTATGCTCAGTCTTTTAAGAACATCGGCTACAGAATCATTTTCATTTAAATAGGTCTACCACTCAGACACGATTAGAGACATAAGCACTTATTTTATTGATAGCCTGCTTATTTTATTTTAGTGACATGAAATATAGGCTAAGCAACAGCCCAATGTTGGTTTATCACACAGCCCTGTCTAAGGCAAGCCGGTGAACGGAAATCTATTGCCCTTAGGCTACGCAAGTCCTCCCTGCTATTAAGGTTAAGTTAGTAGGAACAACGGGCTGGCTAGGATCATCGTAACGTTTAGGCTACCTCGTTTATAGTTTATAGCATTTAGCCTATAATCCCCAAACACAGAGAACAAGGAAATGTCACTATCTAGCCTGGTAACTGCCTGACGACCGAAATCACAGACAACCATTATGTTCAGTGGTTTGAACAGTCCCCTGTAACGCCCCTTTCTTCGAGGCCCCGCCTTGATGGGCAGCTTTGACAGTTTGCATTTTCAGTGTGGATTTTATGCCATTGCATTTGAATTATGTCACTCTTGTGCCGCAAAAGCATGAACTACTTGCGTTTTTGATCAACGATATCATTATTTTCGAGGGCTTTCATGCATGAACGGAATGACAGATGAATAGATCCAGGGCTATTTTTTATTATTCTTATTTTTGTAAAAAATATAAATAAAAATCTTTGAGATCCGGGGCAATTCATAAAACATTCGGGTCTGTAGCCTCGGACGCCCAAGCCTAACGGATCTTTGTGTTTTAATCTAATGTCGCTGATTACGTCTTCATTACGTATTAATGGTTACATATTAATGAATGTCTCGACGCAAACCGCAATGTCAGGTACATTGTATACTGTACATGCAAATACTTGTACTCGAAACGTCAGACAGTTTTGCATATTTCCGAGTAGGAGAGGAGTGGTAGTGGGGGAGTGGAGGAAGGGAGGTGGGGAGTGAAGAATATTGGGACGCAGCCCCCGAATATGGGACTTTTATTCTTCGTGGCATGCATCGCCATTTCTGGCATAATGTGGCTTAAGTGGGTAAGTAATCCCTCATAACATGACAAGTACCTAATTTAGAAAAATTAACAGCTTTAAAAAAGCCGATAGTGAGCGCTGTGATTGCTGGGAAAGCAGTTTGAGCAAAAGTTGAGTTTTTTAAAGAAAAATATTTAAATTATTAGCAACGCCAAGCTTTTCAAACCCCACCACCAGTGTTCGCGAAACCCTCGTGCAACTGTGTGTAGGCTACCTTTGAAATTTCTCTGCGACACTTGTTCGACGAGAATTTTATTGCCGACTGTGGCTTCAGACTTAATTGTGGAATTTCCCAATGGTCGTATGTTTAAGATCGAGAGCTAGCTCCCCCAGGACCGAGTTTGACAACTATTGATGTAGCTAACGTTATGTGCTGGTCTATCGTTTGCTATCGTAGCTCATCAAGCCAACATTTTGAATGGATATGCCAATATAAAAACTATAGCGGCAAAGAATAGAGTACTCAAGTGAGTACGTCAGTCGTGGGCGGAGTCTGGTTCCGTAAGTAAATTCCCTATGGAAAATAGAATGGGCTTCGGAGACTACCGACTATTTCTTGAAATCTGATTCATAGAATGAGCCGAAACGTTCCTGGATTAGCCTGTGTGGTACAAGCATGTTCCAATTATTATTTTTTAAAGTAATGCATTAATGATTGTAGTTCGACTTGTAGTCCACTTTAACGGACTGCATATCCAGTACTGCAACGCACGGGTGGTTCTCGACCAATAAGATATCATCATCTCGTCTGTCTGCTCTGTGTCAGATGGGAGTAGGCTCGTGCCGCCCAAGACAAGCTAACGTTAGCTTGCTAAGTATCGAAGCCCGCCCGACAAGGTCAGAAACTATGCTACGGTTAACCACATGAAGCAATTCTAGCTTTAAGTCCTTCAAGCTAGCTAGCTAACTTAGAAAAAGGTGTTTAAAAACGGAGCTGTGTGCTACTGCTGGCTAACGTTAGGCTATATGAAAACGTCTGGAGATAAGGCTGCTCGTTCGGAGGGAATTATGGGACGTGTAGTTTTTAAACAGTGCCAGCGCTGGAATGTTCACAAAAAAAAAACTAAAACGTAAAATATACTCGAAGCTGGTCCAGAAAAACAACATAGTTTGCGAACGGGCGTTATATTGAACAATCCGGGAAATTGACGGTAAGACATAATCAGTAGAAGGGTCAAAGACGAATAAGAATTAAAAAATTGAAAATAAATGAAATTGGCTAAAAATTTAAGCACTTTCTATCTTTATTTGAGTGTTCTGTATACAACTCAACAACAGGGATTGATTTTAAGATTTTAAGAATGCAATTACACATTTTTGGTAAATCGTATGATTTCTCCCATGAAAAATTCCTTCCTGGGTAACGGGAATGGATTTTAAAATTATTAAAATGTCTACCATTGTTAGCATATAAAAGTTTATAGAAATTCATAGTTAGAGCTCAACAAACAATTACTGCTCAGAAAACTACATTTTAATTGCAATTAATGTAATATATTTGGGTATTTATACTGAAATGGGCTCATTAGTTGTTGTTGATCACACAATATTCCATGCCAAAAAGAGAAAAGAGCTGGAAAATGTCTTAAAATGCTTTACAGTAAAGGTAAAAAGGTTGTTATTGTATCCTTAACCCAAGAAAACATAATTGTGTAATATAACATGAAAATCTGGGTTAAATTACTTGACTGTGTCATCGTTATCCGGAATGACATGCTGTTAGCCAGGAATGACATACTGCAAGATTCATTTCATTAAAGGTTGTCTCAGGAACATATTTTTTTCAACAATCATACATAATACAAAGCAAGAGACACTGGCAACTGTTAAAGATTTGAAAAATGTTTTTATTTTTTAACAATGTAACGGTCAACTGTTCAAGTCGCAGCAATGTAACACACGTAACATAGAATCACAGGTTAACACTTCAATGGCATTTAATTTTTTGGCATTTCATAAATAAATTTTTTGGCATTTCATAAATTGAATGGCATTAAATTTTTTGCCATTTCATAAATTCATTTTTTGGCATTTCATAAATTGGCATTTCATTTTTAGGAAAAAAAACAAAAACAAATTTTTTTTGATTACATTAAAAAGAGACCTCATACTTTGGAATGTTTCCCAGTCCTGGATACATAACTTTGATGAGCGGTTTGTTGACGGCTCAGGCTCTGACAGGGGGGCTTGCATATCTGATGTATAATAGAAGATCACATCTGGGGTTGTCGGCCACACAAATTAGTTTTTGCCCATTATCTGCCGCATGCAGCTCACTTCGACTTCAGCACCCACCAGATTAAGGACTTAGCCGACGAATGGCATGCCATCATATTTGACAACTACAAACCTGCCAACTAGGTCTGGTGTGATTAACAGTTGTGGTGTTGCACTTGTTGAGCTTGGCGTTGCACTTGTTGGGCTTGTGGGGGTCTCCTCTGTCTCCCCTGTGCTATTAAAGTCTATCTCATTTGGACTGTGGCAGTCGCAGTCACCGCTTGTTCCTCGGCGGCAGAAACAGGACAGCTCTCGGTGTCTCAGCTTCCCAGGGGTGAGAGACACAATCTGATGGATTTTCATGGTGCCCTTTATGATGGGCAGCTTTTCAGGGACAGCTTCGTCATGTCTCAGGATGTCCTCTTCTGATACCCAAAAGTATTTTATACTTGAAGTTGTGCTCTGTAATGCATCGAAGAGGTCTTTGGGGGTCTGGATGTCGGCTCCCATTTTCACCTTTTCATCGGCGGTGCGTTTTACAGCGCCACCCACTCCGTCAGGTGCACCTTTTCATCGGCGGTGCGTTTTACAGCGCCACCCACTCCGTCAGGTGCACCTTTTCCATGAGCCTTTTCTGAAAAGTTCCATGTGACTTGCTTGAAGTCCATGATAAAGGGAAGTGTGCTCAGTAGATAGAAGTTCTTTTTGTTTCTATACTGAGTCACAGGCCCATCACTCATGAAGTGGATCGTTGTCAGACTGGGGTTACGCATCTTGATGTCCTTTAAAATTGGCTCAATGTGTGCCCACACGGCTCTCTCATCATGCCGGAGGCTGTCAGCAATTGTCGCATATGACTGGATCCCCTCTGATGTGTAGACCACGCTTGTGTGTATGGTGGCCTGTTTACGGCTTCCACCAAAATGGAAAGCTTGTATTTCAGTGTGAAGTTTGCAAGCATAATTCTCAGAGAAGTCCATGTGGAACACTACTTCAGTGTCACTGATGGTGTCTTTAAGTTCTCTGCACTGCTCAACTAGGTGTAGCCCGTTGAAATGATGCTTGGCAAGCAGATCAAGTTTCTCGTTGAGTATTCTTTGTAGGTCCTGCCATGTACCGTCTTCTGTTTTTTTTGATGAAATTTGTGAATTCCTTATCGCCGCTCGTGGTCTTGACTCTTTCCCACTGTTGCCATGTGGTGAATGTGTTCTGTTGTTGAAGATCTATTTCTATTTCTTTGTAACAGCAGTTCACACAGACACGATACATGCAATCCTTTCTTTTGGGATCACACACTATAGCGGCCAGCAACTCTGAAACGCCACTTTGGGCTAGTTTCTCTGCAAGGATCTGGACATTTGCATGGTCTATGCAAGCGCGAGTGTCGCGATCACTTGTTTTTGGTTCTGTTACGTAGAAGGGACGCAAGCGTAAAAACTGTCTATATGACATTGAGAGTTCCTTTTTTGTTCCTTTGTTGTATTGCACATGGAGCTCTTTCAGCGTTTTCTGGAGGACTCTTCTCTGTACCTTTTCTTTGTTTTTGGTCAGTGTGTCTTTTTTTCCTGGTAGCAGTCTGCTATTTTCATCCCTACACAGGAAGCGTGTAACCAGTGCCCTCTTCAGTGCAGCACGCTTCTTGGCTCCCCGTGGCCTGTGGTTCTCACTGACAACTTTTGTTTTGTTGGTCCTTGAGACGTTTTCTTAGTTTCTCCGATTTCTTGTTTGACCGTGCAAGTTGCCTTTTAAGTTTGACTATTTCGTCCTTCAGTTGTGTCTTTTCTTTCTTGAACTTAGCGAGTCGCTTTGTGTTGCTATCATTTATTTCTGGGGTAGATGAAGCAAGTGGCTGAGCATTCTCCTGTGGTTCATTTGGCTTGCTGGGTTTGGGTGGGTGTGGCTGTGCTTCATTTGGCTTGCTGGGTTTGGGTTCAAGTTGGGGATCTTCAATATTGGATTCATTCACAGACTCTGGAGTGTTCATTATTTCATTGGTCCGCCTCAATCTTTCCCTCTGATTCCTCTTGTTTATCATCCACTGATCCCTTTTCTTCCTTGCGGCAGGAGTCATCAGCCGTATAGGGGTTTTGGGCTTTGATTTGGACTTGTATTTGTAGTAGCTAGACACAAAAATAATGAGTATTAGATACAGGCTGTAATCACACTGATTCCATTACTTTAAAGGGATAGATCATTGACAAACAACATAATATTCTTTTTTTAAAATTACCTTGATCCAAATTGCTTCATAAGAAACAGCCCCCACCATAATCTGACACATCGCTCAACTAAAATATCTAGTCCTTTTACAAATAAGTGTAAACGTTTTTGATGAATCTTGAAATTTTTCTATTGATGAATCTTGAAATTTTTTTACTGATCTGCCTTATCACTTCACTACTAAATCCCAATACCTTGCTCTCTTTTGCTCAAGAAACTCAGCCCTAGCTTGTGGATCTGCGTTCTTCCTGGCCCTGAACAGTCTCTGCCTCTCTTTATTAGCCAGCGGCATCTGGAAGGACATAACTGACCTTGAAACATCAAAAGCTATACTAAAACTTTATTAAATATTAGATTATAGCATTATTATTTGTTCATTATTTGGACAATAACCTCAAAAAAAAATCTATGATAATGACATGTGTTGCTATCATTGAATCATATGAATTCAAGATTGAAAAAGAAAAGATCAAAAATACATAATTATGTTATTAATATAACAATATCAACTCAACGCTTAAAAAGCTACAAATACTAATAAAAAAAAACTATATTCATTAACATGTCCATTCTGGATAACAGAGGACATGTCCTGGGTAACAGAAGATGTTTGTTATCCAGGGAGGACATATTGTTATCCAGGAAGGACAAAAAAACTATTTTCCCGCCAAAACTTGGCCAAAACATGGCCTACTGTAGCTAACTATAACTTAGCCTTCAACACATCAATGTCATATTTCACATGAAATAGGCAGTTTTTAAATATAAAAACATGATACATGTTTTATTAGCGTTATCCAGAAAGACACATGATTTTGCTACATAATGCACCAGTGACCGAAAAGGTCAAAATATCAACATTTTAAGAGACTTACTGACCTTTTCATTTGTCTTGGGGGTCCTTCAGAATCTTCTTAATGATGCAATAGCCTGTCACATGACTATACAAATGCATTATAGGTAATTGAGTATTTGAATGTCTGTTACCCAGGAAGGACATTAGGGAAATCCAAATATGGAGACAAAAGTCTTTCTTGTGTAAAAATGTAAATAAGCTTAGTATTGTTACTATATTTGTAGGTATCATTGCAAACATCAACACAATTATGCCCAAGTAGATAATTAATGCTTTTATTCATATTCTTGACATTTTTGGCATATTTTGATACTTAGATTTTAAGCCGGGACGTTACCCAGGAAGGACAGTTTAGTACTTTTGAGCTCAATAGCTCCTTAAATTGTCATTTCTTACAATGAATACTCATATGAGTAAGTAAAGAGGGGAGAGTTGAGTAACATAATGTAGTGTTTTAAAATGTTTATTTTTTACATTATAAATGTGCTTTGGACACCAGAATTGACATGCCACGTCTTTGACCCAGAAATGGTTTAAAAGTAAGCTTTAGTTAATGTCTACGCTCTAAATGAATGGGGAATTTACTTCCGAAACCAGCGTGACGTAGTTACTTGAGTACTCCTTAAAACTTTTTTTCCCATTTTCTTTTGCTTTTAGAGCTATCGGAGCTAGCTCATGCGTGCATTTCTGGATGGCTAGGTGGTAACTAGTTAACTCAACAATTAGCAACATGGCTCCTATAAATATGTTTATTGCAATGCGATATGTTTCAACCTTCAAAGACTTACCTTTCCGCTGAGTAAAATATGTTCACGCACGTCCGTCTTGTCTCTCAAAATCACGATCTATGTAACTGATGGAATACTCATCTGTGATTGGTTAACCTCTCTCAAAATCACGATCTTTGGACGTGATGGAATACTCATCTGTGATTGGTTAATGATCTATGCACGTGATGGAATACTCATCTGTGATTGGTTAACGGTGTCTATTGATATTGCTATATGCTGACCAGAGTGTAAAATGTGTGTGGTGTGTGTGGGTGCAGTACCGATTCCAGACTGATTTGAAGGGGGGGGCAGTGTTGCACACACACACTCGCACACACTGAAATCTAATTTTCATGTATGGTAGGGTCCACTTTAATTTTTGCACCAGGCATATTAGCAACGTCTCCTGAGTTCATTTGAATGGTTACTTTTGTGGGGACCAGCATTTTGGACCCCACATAGATTTGGGGCCCCACACTGAGTGTGCTGTCAGGATGCGGTCCCCAAATTGATAGGTAAGCAAACACACACACACACACGCGTTTTTGCTACCTCGCGGGGACACCAGAGATGACACCACCATTTGGGGACACTGTACATGTACACGCTTTCTGTACATGATAGAGCCAAAGGAATGACGTAGCTGAGTTTTAAAAAAATTCTAGACCAAGGAAACCAGTTGAGATGTAGCAATTTCATTGAAATAAAGGCAGCTGACATTTCAGCAGCTACTGGGGACAGTTTCAGGTCACTCAAGTGAGGACTTGTGATGTCATCATCACGAGTCAACATGTGTGTAGTCAGTGACGTCATCAACAGGTCCTATCCAAACTGGGGACCAACATGTGTATTATTATGCACAATTGGGAACAGAAGTAAAAGAGCATCAGAGTTATGTTATGTATTAATTATGACATCCCTATCCAAACTGGGGACCAACATGTGTATTCTTAAGCACAATTGGGAACAGAAGTACAAGAGCATCAGTTATATATCATGTATTAATTATGTTAGATATTGATTGATAATTATTATGTTAGATACTAGTCATGTTCTATTGGACGATGCATTTTAGGTTCACTTTTTGTAATGAAAAAGTTAATAACACGTGTTAAACAGAATATAAGAGTTACTTGCATCTTTGCCCATTGGTCAATTATGTTTCATATGTACAAAAAGTATATAATTGCAAATAGAAAATATCACAAACAATAGAAAATAGAGAATGGTTTTAATTTCAATGACCACAAACACTTCAAATGTTTTGAGGACCAATCAGTTCCTCCAAATTAAATGCTCTTTAGCCAGATAAATTATTAAAAGTCAAACTATCGCTCTAGCCAACTGTGCTGAGCTGTATATACACTTGAAGTCACATGTTTACATACACTTAGGTTGAAGTCATTAAAACTCATTTTTAACCACTCCACAGATTTCATGTTCACAAACTATAGTGTTGGCAAGTCAAAATTGCATGACACAAGTCATTTTTCCAAAAATTGTTTACACAGATTATTTCACTTTTAATTCACTATATCACAATTCCAGTGGGCCAGAAGTTAACATACACTAAGTTGACTGTGCCTTTAAATTTTTAATATATATATTTTTTAATCCTTTGGCTTTGCATGCCATGACTTCCTGATGTCTGTGACCCAACAACATCAAAAGACTCTTGATATCTTATTTTCTGGTACTCTTACAAGCGGATCTCAATGAACAGTTTAACACACCTCAAATGTATACAAATACATATGTGCCACAATATTATCTCAACGTCAGATTTCGTAAATTGACAAAATTGAACTGAAACAAAATCACAGGTTGACTCAGTTGTGTTCAGAAAGATGATTCCTGAGAAGGGACTGAATATGTTGATTATTTTTTATGTTCTCTGATAGGCCGTTATACGGTTTTTCACAAAAAATTTTACCGCTGTCCAGTCTCGCTCCTTAAGGGCTTGAGGTGCTGCTTTGATGCAAGCTAGGCACTGTGCTTTACCAGGTGTCCTTCCAGCAGTGATGAACATCATCATGCTGGTTTCAACAGCCTGTACCTCTTCAGTTGTTCATTTCCTTTTCTTTGACTTAGCTGGACCTTGATAAAGCAGGACAATTCAGATCGAAAACATCATTTAGAATGTACCTGTCAGGTTTTAGGTTAGAAAATAGAGAACCAAACGCGACAGATAAGGATACAGAAAGCGTATCTAAAAGACACGCCACAGAAGCGGAATTAAACCGCAAAAAGGAAACTGATAAGCGAGAGCAAAACTTCCCTAGCTCAAGGCTAACACAAAACAACCTCAAAAGGAGGCGAGAATTCACTAAAACAGCGAGAAACAAACAAAAAGAAAGAACCTCACGCACTAATTGATCTGCGTATATCAGAGGTTGAGAAAACTGAAAAGAAACTAACAAAATAGCAAGCCTGTAGCTACAGCTCAGTCGGCTAAGGAGCTGCACAAAGAATAAACAGGCTGCAGGCAAAAAGAAAAGAATAGAGAGCGATAGGACAGAAAACCAGAAATTCTAATCCTATATCTTATACCAATAGCTGTGTCTCTGTATAACATAAAACAGAGATACAGAAGCTAAGACTATTACCTATACCTAATACCGGCCTTCTAGTAACAACTCCACAACAATCTAGAAGCACCGGAAAGCGGAAGTGAAGCTCTATTTATAGCCGACGGAAACCAAACACAGGTGTAGAAGATAATGACCCGGAGAGATCCAAACACTGGAACGGAGGAAGAAAAAATCCGACAGAGCCTCAGACGACGCCAAACGGAAAACCATGGTAAAAACAAAAGGAGACAGCCACTAACCATGACAGTACCATGTTCCATCGTCAATGCCAATTATATACAGTGGTGTTCAAGAAAATAGCAGTACAACATCAGTAACCTGATGAACCACTGTTACTAGTAGTAGTGATATTTCTGCATGGCAAATAATTTACTTGTAGATGTAGTAGTGTAATAGAAAAACAACAGGCCCAACTGTCATGACATGCAGGCTGCTTGTTCTGAGTAATTGACTCATTCATTGAAAGGGGCGTGTTCAAAATAATAGCAGTGTGGAGTTTAATTAGAGAATTAATTAATTCTGTGAAAAAACAAGTGTCATTAATTGTCCTTTATTAAGGAAGAAGGGAAGCAAATGTTTCACACATTGTTATAAAATATATTTCCTTCTAAAGTGCTAAGTAAAATGGGCCGTTCCAAACATTGTTCGGAGGAACAACGTAATTTGATTAAAAAGTTGATTGGAGAGGGGAAAACGTATAAAGAAGTGCAGCAAATTATAGGATGCTCAGCTAAAATGAGCTCAAATGCTTTAAAAATGATCTCAAATGCTTTAAAATGGCAACAAAAACCCGAAACACGCGGAAGAAAACGAGCAACGACTGTTAAAACGGATCGAAGAATAGTCAGAATGGCAAAGATTCAGCCAATCATCACCTCCAGAAAGATCAAAGATGATCTAAAATTACCTGTAAGTGCTCTTACAGTCAGAAGACGTTTGATCGAAGCTAAGCTATCAGCAAGAAGCCCCCGTAAAGCACCATTGTTGAAAAAACGGCATGTGCAGAATCGGTTTAAATTTTTCCCGAGGAACATTGATTGGCCCAAAGAGAAATGGCGTAACATTCTGTGGACTGAGTAAAATTGTTCTTTTCGGGTCTAGTGGTTGTCGACAGTATGTCAGACGACCCCCGGGTACTGAATTCAAGCCACAGTACACTGTGAAGACTGAAGCATGGTGGCGCAAAAATCATGGTATGGGGATGTTTTTCATACTACGGAGTTGGGCCTATTTATCGTATACCAGGGATCATGGATCGGTTTGAATACGTCAAAATACTTGGAGATTATGTTGCCGTATGCCGAAGAGGAAATGCCCCTGAAATGGGTGTCTCAACAAGACAACGACCCCAAACACACGAGTAAGCGAGCAACATCTTGGTTCCAGACAAAAAGGATTGAGGTAATGGAGTGGCCAGCTCAATCCCGACCTCAACCCCATTGAAAACTTGTGGGGTGACATTAAAAATGCAGTTTCTGAAGCAAAACCCAAAAATTCACAGGAACTGTGGAATGTAGTTTGTTCATCCTGGGCTGAAATACCTGTTTCTAGGTGCCAAAAGTTGGTTGACGCGATGCAACGCAGATGCGCAGCAGTTATCAAAAACAATGTTTATGCAACTAAATATTAGTTCAGTAATTTAAAGTGAAGTTAAATCTTGAAAAATTTCTTCAGTTTATACAGTAAGTGTTTGAGTTTGAAGAGAAAAATGTCGACACTGCTATTTTTTTGAACAGATTAATATTCCTTTTCTTTGCTTCCTGTAAAAGACTTGATAAAATTTGTTAATGCTTTGATTTGGAATTGAATGTGTAATGTTTCCACTACATTTGAAATATGGAACTAAAAGCTATTAAAAAATATTTGCACTTTATTCACTTTTTTTAACGCACTGCTATTTACTTGAACACCACTGTATACCTCACTCCAAAATGAATGGCAAGTCAAAAATCTTCAATCTGGATAAATTAAAATGGTTTCCCAACTTTACACATTGGCCAACGGTTGAGGCCTTTTTAGAGTGCCTTTTCCCCTAGGTAAGCACCTTTACACATTGGACCAAGTGTATTGATTGGCACACGGTCCACTACGACTTTGATCCTACCCAAAGTATTACTTGGAAGCAATTACAATAAAAATTATTTGTGAAAAAGTTATTAAATACAAAAACTGTTCTAGGATAAAACCACCCACCCCCCACCCCCTCTTAATGTTTCTTACCATGCAAGTCTTCATTTTCAATCTTCTTGGCTTCTAAAGATTCCTTAGTCTTTGCTGGTTTTGATGGGCCTTAGAAAGACAATGGAATACAGAAAATGTGTGGAATGATTGGTGGTTCTCAAAGGTTAAGTTGTAATGAAAAAATGCTACTGGTGTCAATTTGAAAAAATGAATGCTGCTAACTTTCAGTAGTCTATTAGTGACTGGTTAAGATCAGCTGTGCAGAACTGGAACAAAGACATCTGTATCCTCCAAGAAATGAGACCATTGTACTAATACAACAGCTTTTAGTCAATGTAGTGTGTCCCTAGCCTTTATTACATAGCCCTCATAAAACCAGGCCAAATGTTGTACATTATGCTACAAACCTTGATACAGTGGGCTCCAGAATTATTGGCACCCGACTGGCAACTGCTCTAACAAGTATGGTTCAACTACAAATTCCACCCAGTCTTCTTCATAGTCAGACATTTCGCTAAGAAAACAAACGCTAGCTTTGGCTTGCTCTTGTGGGGGGTTTAGGCTGGGTTTTGCTGTGAAGTGCATTGTGACAACTAGTTGTCAAATGCGCTATATAAATAAATATTGATTTGATTTGATTTACATTCGGGAGCACACTAAGTACACGAACATTTTGGTCACATAAATATGATGTGAAGCTTAATTTTTTTTAAATTAGGCGCAGCTTTGCTGACGTTTTCCTTCAAATACAACAAAAACAACACGTGACATGGCAGCGCAAGAGTGGGGCGCAGGGTTGCCAGATCTTGCAAGACTTTCCAACCAAATCGTGACTCAAAATCAACTAGCCTAAAATATATTAACCGAAACCAATGTATTTGAAATAGAAATAATCATATTTTGACTTTTTAAAATAAGTGCATGCTTTGCGACTTTAAATTTTTACCCGTGACTGCACTTTGAAAGTATCCCAATTTAGCTGTAAAACTGCGGATATGGCAACACTGGTGGGACGTCTAAGGACCTGCTTACAACACTTCCACAGTGCGGTTGGAAAATACTATGGTGGATATTTTTCGCGGACTGCTAAACAGTGCACATTAAACAGCACACTTCGGCCAGTGCACTGTACGCAGGAGACAGGGCGCAGTAGATAGGGCTCTGATTCGGACACAGCCAGAGTCTGATTTCCACTAATAGTTTGGCTGCAGGAGCAACGAATGTCTCAGTTGAGCAAATGATGGCGCCGGCGGCATTATCACTAGGCATCTTCGCAAAGGGGTTAAACAAAAGCTTTTCTTCTCCGGGGGTCGTACTAGTGATGTGCGATTCCAGGATTTTTGGAAAAGTCGACTCTCCGACTCCCGTTAAATGACGTAATGGAACGTCTACGTTTAATCTTGAATGTGGCACGTCCGGTGCCAGAACCAAATCATAAGGCGCACTTGAAAATCATCAGCTATGCAGTTCATAGCAAATAAAAACAATAAAAGCCACGTAGCTTCTGGTATCCTATCAACAAATATAGACAAAAGATGGCGATGGCCGGTTGTATAAGGTCGTTGTTTTAGTGTCGTCTTAAACATGGGATACAGGATATTTCAGGAAGTGGTGTCCTATGACCACATTTGTTAGCCAAACTAAAGATAATTCGTTTGGACAGAAAAGTGTAGGGAATATTCATTTAATTAATACACGAGGCACCAAAATGTAGCGACCAGGTACGAGTCTGATAGCAGTGAGCAAGATGATCAGTAACATGATCTCTCAATCATCAGAATCCGTAGCTACGCGGGGCACCAAAAATGTAGGGGACATACCTCTATTTATACACGGGGCGTCACTTATGTACTGCGATACGCCACTACCATCCTTATACAACTGGTGGCATGGTTTTGTATTATAAATCAGTCTCATAAAATTTATATATTATTCTCAAAAGAGAATATACTAACTAAAAATGGGTAACTCGGATTAATAATTAAATTAATTACCAATAAAATTACACATTAATAATTGTCTTAGCAAAATCACAATATCATGTACTCAGTTGATACCGAATTAATATAAATGATCCAGCTAGAAGGTGAAGGCATTTTGGGGAATCCCTGCGATTAGCATTGGCTGATTCAGTTCAACACAAGAGCAACATTAATACAGGCAATCTTGGATAAATGTAATAGTTTATTGAACACAAAGTACCAAACAGAGCAAGGCACGATTCACTACTATAATGTACAACAAACTATGTGTGTGTGTGTGTGTGTGTGTGTGTGTGTGTGTGTGTGTGTGTGTCGCGTTGGGCGTGTGTGGAATTTCCATGTTCTCCTACGTGTGGGGGTTGCCACGGACACGTGTTCAATGAGAACAAAGAAACTAAGCTGGAGGGAGGTTTGAAACTAGCTTTTGCTGGAGCTAGCTAATAATGGCGGCGCATGAACCATACCACACACATAAGGGATAGCCGTAAGCTTAAATGCGTGTGCGTTGAGATCAGCGTGCAGTGTTAGGATTACGGCTGGTTAGTGTTTAAAGATAGATCGCATGCAAGATACGCTCTGTGCGTGGATGCATTAAACCTAACGCAGCGCGGTGGATGGCATAACACCATCCAAAGTAAAACGGTAACACAAAACTTTTACAGAACACATTAACCTTTCAATAGCAGTTACATACATCCAGTCACAAACATGTTTCTTTTGCTAACTAATATGCTATTGCCCATGTTACAGCCTTACTTGAATTAAAGTCCGTTAAATTGGTTCCTCCGTTGGATCGCACACTCACGATGAAATGGGGAAATCCGGTCGCCCTTTTCCAGTGTTGGCGAGTTCGCAGGGGTTGTGGAAGATAGGGGAAACGTCCGCCTCATCTTGGGTCCCTGGAACAGCTTTCTTTCGTCGTTCTTACAGGGTAATGGAACCGGTCGCATTATCTCTCCCGAACTATGCAGCGCCATCCTACTGCAGACC
The DNA here is from genome assembly GCA_029718625.1 of Synaphobranchus kaupii. Taxonomy (NCBI): domain Eukaryota; kingdom Metazoa; phylum Chordata; class Actinopteri; order Anguilliformes; family Synaphobranchidae; genus Synaphobranchus; species Synaphobranchus kaupii. The sequence continues at coordinate 36,659,380 of CM056389.1, read as the reverse complement.
GCTTGACTCTTTGGGGACTCACTGGCGGTGCTCTGCTACAGGATCAGTGGCTGCATGGTCCGCTTGCTGGTTCTTCTTGACCACCGGGTGCTCGCGTTGCCTCCTTGCGCCTCGTCTCCGGTCCTCCGTGGCCGATAGCCGGGGGTAGATGAGCCCGCCTCGCTCGGTTGGGTCGACGTCACGGACGGTCGATGCTTCCTGTAGAGCGAGGGCTCGGCCCCGGGCGTGCTCCAGGCCTCACGGGCCCAGAGACGAGACACGTTCAGCGGACAACTGGCCCGGTAGAAAACTGCGGGAAGAACTGGGTAGAACTGGCTGTGTTGCCCCTACATATAAACTTTATTGCCAGTCGCGCATTCCGCTGTGCAGGATCACGTTACAGTGCGGAAATCACAACTGGTACAACGTCCTACGTCACTTCCAACGTGGAGGAGGAGCCTCCTGTGGACTGTATGGACTTGTAGTTCTTATTGTCCCTACATATCCCCCTTTTGGTGTCAGGGTTCCACTTCTGGTGTAATTCCTGAGACCACATGAGGTCAGCAAAGTCCACAGTCGAAATTGTAAATTTAACAGTTCATATAGGCATGTTAACATCTGGGCAGTTCATATTGGATGTTAGCATTTTTTTTAATTTTTTTTAAGCATATTCATACTGGCTGTACACATTCTGGGCATAGCGTTGGTACAAACTAAACTTCACTAAGCAGGAACATGTCATAATAGTTATACAGACAAGGTCGAAAAACAAAATATGACAGTAGCAAAAGATGGACAGTAGCATCGAACAAAACACCAATGAATGCACGTACTTCGGATTCTAAAATCTAAAACTATAACCGTGATCAAGGGTTAAAATATTTAAGATTTAGTTCACGAAGTAAATTGGTCTCTTTTAATGCATACAGTCAGTTACCACATGCCAGAGAGTGTTATAAATGTTCATTAAAAGTTGTGGAAAGCATGCGTTTTAGGATGCTATTGTTGTTAGCAATCCTGGGTTACCTGTCATGCACCCTCCATTCCTTTTGCTCACGTGAGTGTGCAGAATTATGGGAGATACATGACTTTGCCAGACGTTCCTGTCTTGGGACGTCTGTTTGCGGATAATTGTTACCCCCCCCTTTGGTTGCGTTGCAATGCAAAGGGTGGTCTAAAGTCGGGGAAGAAATATTTTTGTCTGGGTCGATCACCCAGACTAAACGCAAGCTGAGTTACGGAAGTAACAGCAGCTAGACGGTACAAAGCTTTTTGGTTCCAAATTCACACAAGCTGTAATACGTGGTAGTGACAGCTAGGCGGTAGAGAACTTTATGTTTAAGAACTGGAGCTAGCTGGAACACATGGTAGTAGCAGCTAGGCAGTAATAAGCTTATTGTTCTCCTACAGCTTCAAAGGTTACTGGGGCTTCGCAGGGCCAGTAACATGCAATTGCTTAATTAAACAGGTGGTTGAATTAATGCGGTTAATTCTCCCAGCTGGATTAGCATTGAATATCCTGGTATTCAAATGCCTCTGCAATGCAGGAGAAACTTTTGGTTTCTATTGGCTGTAGGACATAGAATCAAAGGACTGGGGCAGCAGTAGCAGCAACTTATGAATCAGGATTAGTAACACTATTAATGGTGTATAGGTGTTAATATAAAAGTGATGGTTATCCACGCATTGATCTCGGACTAGCTTGTTAGCTAGGTATGATTTTAAATAGATTAACACAATAACCACAACACTTCATAAACCCAATTAGTTTACATCTGCTCTGTAGCAGGCTCAATTGATTTTGGCGCCACCCGGTGGTGGGGCTTGGAATTGTTCTACACATTCCAGTGCTGAGAATTTCAATTCCGAAATGGTTCGAGATTTAAAGCATTAATATTACACAAGTATGAAAAAGAGTCAGCCATACTAATCGATCTCATAGGGAAAAGCCAGTTGAAAAGTAGTTATAAAGGTGGAGGAAGTAAACGTGTATTTAATCAATACCCCCTTTACATCCTTTAGTCAGTAGAACCAGGTCCATTAAACCAGGCCGTTTCAGTCTTGACTATCGTCGGACGGGTACCAATTACGTATTTAATCAATACCCCCTTTACGTCCTTTAGTCAGTAGAACCAGGTCCATTAAACCAGGCCGTTTCAGTCTTGACTATCCTCACACGGGGCACCATATATGTAGGGAATATTCATTTAATTAATACACGAGGCACCAAAATGTAGCGACCAGGTACGAGTCTGATAGCAGTGAGCAAGATGATCAGTAACATGATCTCTCAATCATCAGAATCCGTAGCTACGCGGGGCACCAAAAATGTAGGGGACATACCTCTATTTATACACGGCGCGTCACTTATGTACTGCGATACGCCACTACCATCCTTATACAACTGGTGGCATGGTTTTGTATTATAAATCAGTCTCATAAAATTTATATATTATTCTCAAAAGAGAATATACTAACTAAAAATGGGTAACTCGGATTAATAATTAAATTAATTACCAATAAAATTACACATTAATAATTGTCTTAGCAAAATCACAATATCATGTACTCAGTTGATACCGAATTAATATAAATGATCCAGCTAGAAGGTGAAGGCATTTTGGGGAATCCCTGCGATTAGCATTGGCTGATTCAGTTCAACACAAGAGCAACATTAATACAGGCAATCTTGGATAAATGTAATAGTTTATTGAACACAAAGTACCAAACAGAGCAAGGTACGATTCACTACTATAATGTACAACAAACTATGTGTGTGTGTGTGTGTGTGTGTGTCGCGTTGGGCGTGTGTGGAATTTCCATGTTCTCCTACGTGTGGGGGTTGCCACGGACACGTGTTCAATGAGAACAAAGAAACTAAGCTGGAGGGAGGTTTGAAACTAGCTTTTGCTGGAGCTAGCTAATAATGGCGGCGCATGAACCATACCACACACATAAGGGATAGCCGTAAGCTTAAATGCGTGTGCGTTGAGATCAGCGTGCAGTGTTAGGATTACGGCTGGTTAGTGTTTAAAGATAGATCGCATGCAAGATACGCTCTGTGCGTGGATGCATTAAACCTAACGCAGCGCGGTGGATGGCATAACACCATCCAAAGTAAAACGGTAACACAAAACTTTTACAGAACACATTAACCTTTCAATAGCAGTTACATACATCCAGCCACAAACATGTTTCTTTTGCTAACTAATATGCTATTGCCCATGTTACAGCCTTACTTGAATTAAAGTCCGTTAAATTGGTTCCTCCGTTGGATCGCACACTCACGATGAAATGGGGAAATCCGGTCGCCCTTTTCCAGTGTTGGCGAGTTCGCAGGGGTTGTGGAAGATAGGGGAAACGTCCGCCTCATCTTGGGTCCCTGGAACAGCTTTCTTTCGTCGTTCTTACGGGGTAATGGAACCGGTCGCATTATCTCTCCCGAACTATGCAGCGCCATCCTACTGCAGACCGCTTGCCTCTTTGGGGACTCACTGGCGGTGCTCTGCTACAGGATCAGTGGCTGCACGGTCCGCTTGCTGGTTCTTCTTGACCACCGGGTGCTCGCGTTGCCTCCTTGCGCCTCGTCTCCGGTCCTCCGTGGCCGATAGCCGGGGGTAGATGAGCCCGCCTCGCTCGGTTGGGTCGACGTCACGGACGGTCGATGCTTCCTGTAGAGCGAGGGCTCGGCCCCGGGTGTGCTCCAGGCCTCACGGGCCCAGAGACGAGACACGTTCAGCGGACAACTGGCCCGGTAGAAAACTGCGGGAAGAACTGGGTAGAACTGGCTGTGTTGCCCCTACATATAAACTTTATTGCCAGTCGCGCATTCCGCTGTGCAGGATCACGTTACAGTGCGGAAATCACAACTGGTACAACGTCCTACGTCACTTCCAACGTGGAGGAGGAGCCTCCTGTGGACTGTATGGACTTGTAGTTCTTATTGTCCCTACAAAAGTAATCCCAAATAAAAGGTGGGAAACGAGTAACCCTAGTTAACATTGAAGCCTTACCTTTCTCTTCAAAAGATTTCTCCAGTTTTGCTAACAAATGTGGTATGGGACACCACTTAGGCCGCATTTACACTGCAGGTCTTGATGCCCAGTTCCGATTTTTAGCCTATATCCGATTTTTTTGACCGCCTGTTTACATCTACTTTTGAAAGTGACCCATATCCGATACCATGCGTACAAGAGGGTTTGGTTACCGAAACGAAAAAACGAAAGTAAACAACCAGCCGGCACTTTCTCGCAATGGACGCAAACGAGACCGAAATAATAATTCAAGCAATTGCTTTCCGAAGCATCTTTAGAGGTCCGCAAAATATTGGTCAGATTTTAAGGCGGAGGAGAAAGAGGAGAGCCCTTATTGCAGCCTGGGCGTATGCGGCAATGATCGCTGCTACATCGGTTCAGAGGGATGTGTGGATGCGGGAAAGGACTCAAGATTGGTGGGATCGTGTTGTTTGAACCTTTGACCAGGTCAACAACTTTCGAATGCGGAGAGAAACATTCGACATGTACGTCATTAAAATGCAAAAAAGTACAAGATCGTCGCATTTTCAATGACGTGCGAATCACAATGACAGGGAATATCCGATATGTCCGTTTAGATGGCAGTCGCATTGGCAGATATCCGATTAATATCAGATTTATTTCCACATATGATTGAGGCCTGAAACGGATCTGAGAATATCCGATTCCATGTGCTTTTTTCCTGTTTACACGTTCATAATACATATCCGATCTGTGCCACATGTGAGCAAAAAATCGGAATTGGGTCACTTTTACCAGGTAGTGTAAAGGCAGCCTTAGTGACATCTGTATCCTATCAAGACACGACCGTGGTTGGTGACACTAAGCAACGACCACGAATAGAACATTCAGCCCAACAATGCTCGTCATCTTCCTACCACTAGTGCTCCCCTACAGACAAGATAGTATCCAGCACCAAGGGTGGGAAATGAGCACCCGCCAAATGCGGGTAGATTTCAGAATTGTCGGGTAAATGTATCAAACCTACCCACCACAGTGACGTGTAGCAAAGTGGATACGTACCATAAATCCTCAATGCAATCCCCGCCCCCAGAGCAATGCAGCGCCATAACAGATCTGACGGAAACAACGAAAGGAAATAGGCTACCGTCTGAACTCCTCGCCGAATAAGTTAGCTGGAGTTCAAGGAAAAGTCTATGATATGCTTCTCCCCGCATCTCAGCAGTGGGTGAACCCAGTAGCCTATATTAGCCACTGGTCTATGATATGCTTCTCCCCGCATCTCAGCAGTGGGTGAACCCAGTAGCCTATCTTGCAGTTTCTTCTAGAGCAAACGTTAGTAGCTGAACTTTGCGAGTCTTGGCTCTCAAGTTAAATGAAAGAAATAGCCTAGGTTACTTCCCAAAATAAGCTACGGTATAATGTCATACCTTCGATATAAAGATAAATTTTGGATGGAGAATGTGAATTATTTGCCTAATAAAATTTGTATAATTTTTATAAAACAAACCTTTCAGAATGAAAACGGGTGTCATTTAATATTGTCTGTTAACATCATTTTATTAGTTTGCTGGAAAATAAGATTGTTTACAAGTTGTTATCAAAGAAACAAGCAGTGAAATTAAGCGTTTATGTGAGTCGTTCTTATTTTTTATGAGGCTCGCTCGTTAGTGTAGTTAAATAGGCAACGTTTTTATTAATCTATTTATACTACTGAGTCATTCATCATTCATTTAATAATTGTATAATTGTATGGATATATCAATATCTTTAAAATAAAGATTTGATTGAAAAACACGCATTTAGTATTTTCTGTCATAAGCAAAATGTTAACGGTTTTGGTCGATTAATTGATCGTTAACGTTGTCGATGATCGAGTAAGGAAATGTCATCAAATTGACATCCCTAAAGCATATGCTGGCCCAATGCAGCAGTACCCCCTTTTCAGGTGCAACCCGTCCCATCTGTACAGGCCCCCCCCCCCCCCCCCCCGTTTCTACAGGTCTCCACACATGCGCATTACGCTCGTGAGGCTATTTTGCCTAGGGTGACGTTCAGCCTCACTCAAAAGCATTTCACATTGCAGTCCCGCTAAGCGGCTCATTAAGAATGAGATGGTACGAGCAGAGCCCATTGAAAATACGTGTCTGCGAGGCTAGCCTCAGCCACACCCCCATCCTGTGACAGGACGAGTAGCCTACAGAAATTACATCTTTCATTTGCATTTTGTTCCAACTCCACCCACCATTTGCGCTACCCTTTTTTTAATAAACAAGGGCTGTGTCCAAATCAGAGCCCCATCTACTGCGCCCTGTCTCCTGCGTACAGTGCACTGCTTTAGTAGACCTGCTGAGAGGTTGGGCCTCCGCCGGAACTCCCCAGATTAACCTTCTGACTCACCCCCCCCCCCCCCCGCCCCCCCCCCAACCCCGGTCCACACACATTAGCCGGGCCTGTGCCGACCGACAGTGTTCCCACGGTCCGCAAGCTCTGCCGGCCTCACAGAGGACAGCAGCTGGGCCCCGCGCCCCATGCTCGCTGTCCCCGATAGGGAAGGAGGCTGCGGTGGGCTGAAATTGAATCATATGCTGAAATTGAATTGTTGGCTCAGTATAGCCCAGCCACAGTAGCTTGTTAAAATTCTGGGATTGCAACTGTGGTTGGAACAAAAACCAGCATACACAGGGGTCCCCAGGACCGAGGTTGAGGAACACTGCTTTGAAGTACCCACCAAAATGTTTACCTGATGATTGAGCCTCACAGGGCTGTTTGAACGCAGGCTCAGTCAAAGAGGCTTCCTCCTCACTGTCCCATAGCTCACTGGCAATCAGCACAGACTCTGAAACACAAGAAAATAAAGCCTGTAATGCAGGCTTTTAAAGACAAAATATAAACTTCAACCTCGGTCTGCTTACCACTGGGATCAATGTCAATCTGATCAAGATTTTTCCGCTTGAATTCTGAGAGCCTCCCTTGCTCCAGGGCCATCAAGATTTTGCTAATCTTGGCTATTATATTGTATCGTGGTTGTATCGAAATCATGAACCCCATATTGTGTATCGAACCGTATCGTGAGCTAAGCATATCGTCCCCATCCCTAGTTTAATTATTACCCAACACCAAAAACTTGAATGAATATGAGAGATTTAAATATAAAAAACAATTTTAGGTAAGGTTAAATATTCCTAGTAATGTCACTTTACTTTTCACCCACTTACATGTTTACCCTACATCATTTGGTACTAGAGGTCATGATTCTCAATGTGCAAATCAGCTCTTAATATCCACAACTCAAAAATGTATGTTTGATGTACTATGCAACTGGGTTGTTTTTATGTGCGTGATTTTGCTTTGTCGTCTGATGCGTTTAAGACAAAAACGACTAATGAGCAAGCTGGCACCTCTGCTGTGGCTGGCAATGTTGGACTCATTCCAGATTTGAAACGGACAGACAGTGTTTTTGTAAGTAAGAAAATTACACTGAAAGAAAAAAAAAAAACACTGTCTGTCCGTTTCAAATCTGGAATGAGTCCAACATTGCCAGCCACAGCAGAGGTGCCAGCTTGCTCATTAGTCGTTTTTGTCTTAAACGCATCAGACGACAAAGCAAAATCACGTACATAAAAACATCCCAGTTGCATAGTACATCAAACATACATTTTTGAGTTGTGGATATTAAGAGCTGATTTGCACATTGAGAATCATGACCTCTAGTACCAAATGGTGTAGGGTAAACATGTAAGTGGGTGAAAAGTAAAGTGACATTACTAGGAATATTTAACCTTACCTAAAATTGTTTTTTATATTTAAATCTCTCATATTCATTCAAGTTTTTGGTGTTGGGTAATAATTAAACTAGGGATGGGGACGATATGCTTAGCTCACGATACGGTTCGATACACAATATGGGGTTCATGATTTCGATACAACCACGATACAATATAATAAAAGTTAATTGACAAGTATGACTGCAGAATTGTATGCTTATTTCTGAGCCATACATCTTTCTACACAGTAAAATGTCCAGTGTTAATTAAACTCTAACATATGTACTCTGTTAGAGTTGAATTAACACTGGACATTTTACTGTGTAGCAATGGCTTGTATGAACATGTACGCCTAAACTAAAAATGTATCATTACAAAGTTAAAGTAACAAATGTATCATTATATTAAAGTTTTCTAATAGAAAACAAAAGATTACAAAGTAGGGATGGGCATTTTATGTTTTTTTCCCAGATCGATTGATTGCATGATGTAGGCTAGCTACTCATCAGTGACAAGCCTGGCAGCATGCAACAACAATGCACAGAAATATACCCAATGCTTAACAATCCCGGTGCTATTTGATATTAAGAATTTATTCTGAACTCACAAACATGTTGTAACAAATAAACAATATAATTACACGAAAACGTTACTCAAAGACGACAGCTGCATTGTATAAGCCCATTATCTTAAACAAGGTAATGGCAAATGAGTGCTTAGTGATAAAAACAAAGTATGGTAAGCTAAATTTTAGCTTGTACGCTGACCTGGGCAGACAAAATTGAACACGAGGCCTACACCAGTAAAATTATTAATAAAATAACCTAAATCAAAAGACAATAGGCATTAAAAAGTAACATGTCAGTAGCTTGGCTACATTGACGCTGGGCAGAACGAAACTGATATTCTCCAGCATAAATATTATTCTACAGTGACATTGATCAACTAAGTAAAGCCTAATAAATCATTGAAAAATGTAATGATTTAATTAAGTCTTGCAGTGGTGAAGTATGTCATGCGGGGTTGCTGCAAATCGGTGTTTCCATGAAGCGAGGTTTCTTTTTCTTTATGCTTTAATAGCATGTGCGATCGCATTGCAGGCTACATGTGGTGTTATGGTAAGCTTCTTAACATCGCATAACTTGTACTGCACACGGTGTCCTTCTATTTCCTCAAAGTATTTCCACACTTCGCTACGTTTAGTCTTAGCCATCATAGTGCTCCTTTGATAGTTTTTGTTCTAACCCTGCATTTTCAATGAAAGCAGAGTCCATTCATTTTCAATGAGAGCGGGGAAGACGTGACATTTTTGGAATGCGCCGAAGTTTGGGTAAAACCCCTTCCGTTCCTACCTTTAAACAAAAAATGGACGAGAAGATAATAGTGATTGCTGGTTTGACGGTGCAAGTCATTTTAAACTTTCCGTGAACAAAAGCATATAAGCAGTGAATGCTTTACACTGACACGTTTATTGGGCCAGCACTTGTTCAGTCTGCAATAAAACGTAGGCTATTGTGATGAGCAGGCTAGCTGGAGGATGCCCTCTGATGTAATAAATGTCTAATGGGCGATGGAGTGCGTGAAAGTAACAGGTAAGTCCCCTCATTTGTGATTACTACAGCAGAATAAAATACGTGTAATATCGCAATTTGTTTTTCTGCCCCACGATACATATCGTCACATTTTTGTATTTTCCCATCCCTGAAATAAACTAATAACTTTCTCCACTAATTAGACCCCGACTGTGATCGTTTATTCTGTCACATTGTAAAGGCCCAAAACCTTTTAATTGTGACCTCAGAGCCATACAATGGAAGTGCTAGATAATTTTTTCCACGCATTTGACTGAATTGATTTTCATAACACCAAGTGCAACTTTCTCAATACTTACAAATACATTGTCTGTAGAAATAGGTGAAGTTCCTGAGCTGACAGAGGTAAAGTATTGCTCCATAGCAGCATAGTTTGTCTGAAAAAATACATCATACAAAAAAAATTAAAAATTGGGCACAATTGCTCAATACAACTGTTCTGTCTCAGAGCATAAATAGAAAATATATTTAGCATAAAGAAATGTTGATGCAACTTTTTACACACTTTTTGGCTCATCAAAATGCATTTCTGCACCACTTGATGTTAATGGTTAAGAAGCAAACCACAGCACCACAAGTGTTAAGTGCTAAAATTATAATATGGATAGCTATAGCTTGCATTAGAGGATGTCTGGCTTCCAATATCCCAAAATTAGAATTAGATCCAAAAATTTGAGTCCCCATTACCCTATGAAAGGAGTTAATCATTAGTGACTGTGTATACAAAAATATATTTACACCAATTACAAAATTGTTTTTCTAGACTAGTTGACTACTCATCTCCCAAGGACCAAAGAATCAGCATTTAATAGCGTTCTCTTACATTGGCTTTTGGGGAGGTAGACATAGGCACTCTCTCTGTGCTGACTTCCGAGTCTACTTCGCTTAAGTCCACGCTGCTTCCGAGTGCTTCAGGGTCCCAAGTTTGCATCGTATCGCTGAGCTGAAGCACCAAAAAAACAATGCAGAAAAATAAAGGTTTCCACCATAGCCTGAGACATGCAGCACCTAACACTGGCTGCGTCCCAATATTCTTCACTCATTTCCCTAATGTCATTCCTGGATAACAGACATTTAATGACCATTTTGGACCATAATGCATTTTGATAGTCAGGTGACAGGATATTGCATAACAAATATGATCCCGAATGACCTACTAAACATGTGGAACGGTCAGTAAGTCTCTCTTAAGATTTTGACCTTTTCGGTCACTGGTGCACTATGTAGCAAAATCATGTGTCATTCTGGATAAAACGAATAAAACATTTATTATGTATTTATATTTAAAAACGGTCTATTTGATCTAAAAGATGACATTAAAGTGATGAAGGTTAAGTTGTATTTTTCCACAGTTGGCCAAGTTAGTGCCCGATTATAAAGGGAAAACAGGTTTTTGTCATTCCTGGGTAACGATTTGCCATTCCTGGATAACAGTGAACCTCTGTTATCAAGGACACGTCATCCTTTATCCAGAATGACACATGTATAAGAATATAGTTTTTTTATTAGTATTTGTAATCTTTCAGGCATTGAGTTGATATTGTTATGTTATCTTGAATTCATATGATTCAATGATAGCAACATGGGTCATTTATCGTTGAATCTTGTGATGTTAATTTTGAAATCCTTATCCGTCATTGACCCATAAGCACAATGTATACTCATTGATATCAATCATTGGACTGTAACCTACATTTAAAAAAAATAAATATCCTCACCAATTTATCGGACTGCTTCACTTGTAAAAGCAAGGTACGCTTTTTTTCAAGTGCATTTTGCTCTTCTGCTGCCCTGTTATAGTGGTCAGCACATTTATTGTGGTGTTCCCGCAACCTTTCAATCCTGGCCTGAAATGACTGCGACAGATAAATTATTTCAAATAAGAGGTAGAACACAACTTCACTCACCACAGTAGCCTAATTATTTTGCAGTAATCACAGTAAGTTTGATGAAATCGTTGAAGTCGAATCCGAAGTAATGGCTGCTCATATTGAATGCACTACGCACGGGCAGTTGAACGTCATTCAAAGGAGATAATGTACGCTTAGCTGTAGGTAAATTCTAATCTGTAGTTTTATGACACATTGCCTAGCGACTCAAAATGTGTTAATCATTTACATGAGTGTTTAATTAAGCAATAACGTTTTTAGCTAATAGATGTCGGTTTTAGGGCGTATGCAGTTTCTCGCTCCAGTTTGCCAACGTGAATTCTTCACAAATCCTTGTTTCTTTTTTTTAATAAGGGACGCAATATGGGAAACAACTGTGACAGGGACTAATTAATTAATGAATGAACCAACTGTTCATTTTCATAGCCTACATGTTTAAAAAGTGCACTGTTATTTAAACAAACATCACCATGTCTCAACCATCGTCGATGGCTATCAATCATGGTCAGTGATGTCATCATCCATCGAGCCAACCCTAGTGAACATCACTGATATAATTATCTTAACTGGACTTAAAAATGGCAAACAAATGGTGAACTTCAATGTTAAGACTAAACTATACGAGTATAAACAAGCTTGAGTTGGTATCAGGTTATGCATCATTAAAAGATAACTGCCCTTTCCTGATTAGAGCAATACCTTGATTTCCTTATCTGGAAAATGGTCTTCATGTGACATTGGCAGGATTGAATCTTCAGTCAAGCTGTAACAGATGACAGTTAGATGTTCCATGTGTCCTCTTGGGGTCATCTCTACATCAAGAACCAAACTCTGCTAATTGGAAGTTTTATGGTATGTGTTTTTATATGTATGCGTGTATGCATGTCTCTAGATTTCATTATTTTATCAGTTCATAAATGTATATGTATTATCATTCACATCCTCAAACTAGGGATGTGCGCGATTAGTCGACTAGTCGATTAAACATGGCTACCCTCGCTAGTCGGCACCAGAAATACTAGTCGGTTAAACTTATTTTATTAATGTACACATTTATATTACATAATTTGCACTGAAACGTCATGTCTTCCTAGTCAAATGTTGCTTTATAAAAAACGGGCATCTGTTACTAATGTTAACGCCGGATAAATAAATAAAAACGCATTGGCCTGTTCGCCCCACAAGTTAAACCAGTGAGATGGATAGAGTAAGTAGGCCTACCATGTTGTTGAATAGCCCAATAAAACTAATCTAATGTCATGTCGATCAGTAGGCCTAATTGTGGTTTTTTTGTAGGCCTATTATTGGTAGTTTTTCTGATGACTGATTCTTATTTTTTACCGTATTTGGTATGCGATTGCATTCACCCAATGAAAATGCCGTTGTAATAATCAGGCACGTTTCCTAAAGATTTTTTGTTACGTTGAATATTGTTTTCAATAAATGTTATTTGTTAACTTTTATTTAGTGAGTTGTCATGTTTTGTAGGATAATGTGCAATGTTCATAATGCACGGCGCAAAGTGCCACACATTTCAGTGGCATTTAAAATACGATTTGGTTATTGTAGAATGTGATTAACGGTTTCAAATGGCTCTTATAATATACGCAATTTTTTTTAGACAATGTTCAACCTTATAGATTCAATTGTGCAAACTTTTGACTGTTTTCTGAGTGTTTTCTTACTTTTAGACTAGTCGACTAGTCTAAGTTTAAACTTCCGTTTAAACGTCAGGGAAATTAGTCGTTAGGAACATCCCTACCTCAAACGCAGTAGAAAAAAAAATGCTCAAAAAAACACAACGTACAAAAATGGCAAGTTACTCGCACTGCACTGTCTACAAGTCATTAATAAAAACAAAATCAAGGCCTGCACTTGAAAGTATTGATATCAAAATCAGGCCAAGTTACCAATATTGGCCCTCTTGGCTCACAAATTAAACAAGCTCTATTCTAAAGCAATGCTACCCAATCTTTTCTAAATTGTTTCATGCAACTTGGCCCTGTGTTTTTTCATCTTACCTTCTGAAGAGAATGTGGTCATTCAAACTTTGTCACATCAAAGTGTCAAATAACAAATTGCTTCATGGAAGACATCATTTAAATGAACGTTGATGTAAAATTACACTCCAAAAATATGTTTATACTCGGTTGTCAAGTTAATTTTAGAAAATGTTTTAAATTGCAACTTTAAATAAATATCTATTATAAAATAGATACTGTAGATAGAATACTTTATTATCCCCATGGGGAAATTCTGAGCAGCATATAACATTCACATTTACAAACCAACATTTATACCAAGAGACATAATTTAAACTAGAGAAAGAGGGAAAATATTTAGTATAATATTTTAGTATAATAAATTTTACAAACCTATCCAGAGATATTTGCTCCATTAATATACTGTATGTGTGTGGGTCAGATAAAGATTCGCCAAATAAGTGAAATAGTATACTTTATTTTAAAATGCAAAATAAAACTATGTCTGAACACAATTTTGTGAACTAAAGAATGTATAGGCTCTGTAGGACCACACAGGTTTCTACCCAAATAAATAATAATGCATTTTATTCATGATGTGCTTTTCATACACCCAAAGCACTGGATGCAGACAATTGTTCAAACATTTAGTGTAGTCTTTTTAAAATGGTAAGTGACAGCTGAATTGCGGATTCTTTAAACAGTAAAACACGAACAGGGGCAGAGAAAACGTGTAGGCTACGTTAGCTAACGCTAGTTGGCTAACTTTTCTAGCTTGGTATTAAGCTAACGTGAGATCGCCAGCTGCAAAAACGGAGCGCTGCTAGTATAAAGATAAAGAGCTCAGATAATATATTGGTTTAATCTAAATTTACCAGACGAGACAACAAGCGAAGACTACTACTATTGATAAACAGGCCACAAATAACGTTAGCTAACGACGCTTACTGTAACCTCGCTAAATATTGTTCAATGGACTTTAGATTGTTAACGTTGTCATAAAATTTCTTCTTACCGTGAAAAACGACGACATCTGACAGATGTTTAGGTAAATCTATCACCACGGCGGCACTTTCGTCACAAGTCAGCAATTATACCGGGGAAATGCCCTCTTTGAAAACAAAAAACGAATGAATATAAAAAGGTTAGTCTGTTACTGCATACCCGTTTTTGCTAAAGCTGCATCATAGCTATGATAACGCGGAGCTGTCAAAACTATAACAGCGCGGATATGGAAGCATATCCGCGCCAAAATTCAAATGAAAATGCAAATCGCCGATTGCATTTCGTTTACATTCGATGTGCGCAAAAACCATGACATAATTCAAATGAAAATGCAAAAGGTCACTTTGCATTTTCATTTTCAAGTTAATGTACGCACTTTTTCTGACAATTTGAAAATGTTAATGCAAATCCATTATACATTTCATTTTCATCGCTCTCTACGATACAACCCTGCCATAATTTAAATGAAAATGAAAAACCGCATTTGAATTAGCAATTTCTTATTGTAATCGCATGATCCATGACAAAAAGGAAATGATAATTCAATTCGCATTTAACATTACATGTTCATGCTTTTGCGGCACAAGAGTGACATAATTCAAATGCAATCCGTTTGCATTTTCATTTCCGAAAAGACCCTGCCAAAAATCCATTTCGAAATGGCAAACTGTCAAAAGTCCATTTTGAAATGGCAAACTGTCAAAGCTGCCCATCAAGGCGGGGCCTAGAAGAAAGGGGCGTTACAGGGGACTGTTCAAACCACTGAACATAATGGTTGTCTGTGATTTCGGTCGTCAGGCAGTTACCAGGCTAGATAGCGACATTTCCTTGTTCTCTGTGTTTGGGGATTGTAGGCGAAATGATCGGAATTAAAAAGGAAACGAGGTAGCCTAAAAGTTACGACTAGCCATAGCCAGCCCAATGTTAACTAAATTAATTTCACAATTTAGCCTGCTTTCGTTAATCTGGTGTGGAAACTAGCCGATAGCCTATAATGTTACGGGTTTCCGTAGCCAAAACCAGGCTATGCCTGAAAACATGTGCTACCCTTTTCACCGTGGGCATTTCCATCACGATGTCTATTAATTATTGTTTTCTTTTAGATAGCCTTACCCTTAGGCTATGTGCAGAGCAAAGGTAGCTAACGTAGTCCACAGAAAGCCTGAGACAGCGATCTGTAACGTTACGTGACACAGCTTGAGCCTGCTACACAACCCTGTCATAATTTAAATGAAAATGAAAACGGATGTAATGCCATTGCATTTGAATGATGTCACTCTTGTGCCGCAAAAGCATGAACATGTAATGTTAAATGGCGAATTGAATTATCATTTCCTTTTTGTCATGGATCATGCGATTACAATAAGAAATTGCTAATTCAAATGCGGTTTTTCATTTTCATTTAAATTATGACAGGGTTGTGTAGCAGGCTCAAGCTGTGTCACGTAACGTTACAGATCGCTGTCTCAGGCTTTCTGTGGACTACGTTACCTTTGCTCTGCACATAGCCTAAGGGTAAGGCTATCTAAAAGAAAACAATAATTAATAGACATCGTGATGGAAATGCCCACGGTGAAAAGGGTAGCACATGTTTTCAGGCATAGCCTGGTTTTGGCCACGGAAACCCGTAACATTATAGGCTATCGGCTAGTTTCCACACCAGATTAACGAAAGCAGGCTAAATTGTGAAATTAATTTAGTTAACATTGGGCTGGCTATGGCTAGTCGTAACTTTTAGGCTACCTCGTTTCCTTTTTAATTCCGATCATTTCACCTACAATCCCCAAACACAGAGAACAAGGAAATGTCGCTATCTAGCCTGGTAACTGCCTGACGACCGAAATCACAGACAACCATTATGTTCAGTGGTTTGAACAGTCCCCTGTAACGCCCCTTTCTTCTAGGCCCCGCCTTGATGGGCAGCTTTGACAGTTTGCCATTTCGAAATGGATTTTTGGCAGGGTCTTTTCGGAAATGAAAATGCAAACGGATTGCATTTGAATTATGTCACTCTTGTGCCGCAAAAGCATGAACATGTAATGTTAAATGCGAATTGAATTATCATTTCCTTTTTGTCATGGATCATGCGATTACAATAAGAAATTGCTAATTCAAATGCGGTTTTTCATTTTCATTTAAATTATGGCAGGGTTGTGTCGTAGAGAGTGATGAAAATGAAATGTATAATGGATTTGCATTAACATTTTCAAATTGTCAGAAAAAGTGCGTACATTAACTTGAAAATGAAAATGCAAAGTGACCTTTTGCATTTTCATTTGAATTATGTCATGGTTTTTGCGCACATCGAATGTAAACGAAATGCAATCGGCGATTTGCATTTTCATTTGAATTTTGGCGCGGATATGCTTCCATACGCGGAAACCCTTAAAAAATAAAAAATAAAAACCGTAGCTAGGCTACACGTAGCCTATGGCTATGACATATTATGGACTAAACAAGCCACATTTTAGTTAATAAAACTCAAGTAAGCTAATTTAGATATCCAGTGAGCACAAGTGGCATACAGAACTAGTTTACTTTTTTTAGCAGCATTTTTTTGTAAGTATAAACCGAACTTTTAAAAAAAAAATACAATTAGTTTGATTTATTTATTTAAGTATGAGCCGAAGTATGGCTTCCTGGCGTGTCTCCCCGTGGCGCAGTCTGTAGCGTATCCTAACTAGGATTCCCGTGCTCTTTGCGACATTGTCGGTTCGAATCTGACCTTTCCTCTTGTCTCTACACTGTGCTGTCCAATAAAGCTCAAAGGCTATTACACCTATTTTAAGAAAGTATAGTCCATTTTAGTACTTATAAACTTTTGTAGCCACAATTTCCTCTATATTCTCAGCTACCTTGAATTGAGAGAAAATGCTGTCAGCTATAAGTTAGAGTGAAGGAAATGTAGAGACCTAGCTACTCACTCCAAAAGTCTCTGGGACCTCAGATGGATATCTGGCTTCTCTGTCGAACATGAGGTAGAATGGGGAGTGCTTGGTGGTGATCTGTACTTTGGTGCGCAAGCCAAACATGGCTGCACTGAGGTCCCAGTTCCAAGGATTCTCATCCACCAATTTGGTGAGAGTTTTGAAACATATTGACATTGTTATGAAATACTATTTCGATTGTAAAGCATAGCTTATGATTGCGATGTGTGACCCAAATCACACTGCTTAATACAATACCAAAATAGAATACTTAACACAGTGACTATAGTACCATTTAGTGGTGTAAATGGGTCAAGGTCAGTTTAGTGTCAAGTCCACATTACTTTTTCACTGTCCCATTCATTCTTTCAACCAATCCACTGGTCTGTGGATGGTAAGGTGCGCAGAAGCTTCTCTCGATGTCCAGCTTCTGGCAGAGAGCCATATTCAGCTGAATTTAATGGACAACAGTCAGTTAGTACAAAAGAAAACAGAGTGAAGGGAGCCTCAGCCATGTTTTTGGGTAATGATATGGACTGCACAGGGAAAGATATTGAGAAATGATTGAAAATGCATTGTAATAGGCCAATAGGACAGCACCTTATTCCTGAACTCTTGGTGAGAATGTGTTTTGGTGCCCCAAACTTGAATTCTACAATGAACTGTGCAAAGAATTCTACAATGCACTGTGCTACATCCTCGGCTTTCTTAAGACTTCAGCGGATATGCCTCAGCCCACTTGGTCTTGTAGTCAATCATGACGTCCCTGTGCAGTCTGTCTCATTACCCAAAAACATGGCTGAGGCTCCCTTCACTCAGTTTTCTTTTGTACTAACTGACTGTTGTCCATTAAATTCAGCTGAATATGGCTCTCTGCCAGAAGCTGGACATCGAGAGGAGCTTCTGCACACCTTACCATCCACAGACCAGTGGATTGGTTGAAAGAATGAATGGGACAGTGAAAAAGTAATGTGGACTTGACACTAAACTGACCTTGACCCATTTACACCACTAAATGGTACTATAGTTACTGTGTTAAGTATTCTATTTTGGTATTGTATTAAGCAGTGTGATTTGGGTCACACATCGCAGTCATAAGCTATGCTTTACAATCGAAATAGTATTTCATAACAATGTCAATATGTTTCAAAATTCTCACCAAATTGGTGGATGAGAATCCTTGGAACTGGGACCTCAGTGCAGCCATGTTTGGCTTGCGCACCAAAGTACAGATCACCACCAAGCACTCCCCATTCTACCTCATGTTCGACAGAGAAGCCAGATATCCATCTGAGGTCCCAGAGACTTTTGGAGTGAGTAGCTAGGTCTCTACATTTCCTTCACTCTAACTTATAGCTGACAGCATTTTCTCTCAATTCAAGGTAGCCGAGAATATAGAGGAAATTGTGGCTACAAAAGTTTATAAGTACTAAAATGGACTATACTTTCTTAAAATAGGTGTAATAGCCTTTGAGCTTTATTGGACAGCACAGTGTAGAGACAAGAGGAAAGGTCGGATTCGAACCGACAATGTCGCAAAGAGCACGGGAATCCTAGTTAGGACACGCTACAGACTGCGCCACGGGGAGACACGCCAGGAAGCCATACTTCGGCTCATACTTAAATAAATAAATCAAACTAATTGTATAAAAATTTAAAAAAGTTCGGTTTATACTTACAAAAAAAATGCTGCTAAAAAAAAGTAAACTAGTTCTGTATTTGTGCTCACTGGATATCTAAATTAGCTTACTTGAGTTTTATTAACTAAATTGTGGCTTGTTTAGTCCGTAATTTGTCATAGCCATAGGCTACGTGTAGCCTAGCTACGGTTTTTATTTTGTTTTTTTTAAGGGTTTCCGTGCTGTTATAGTTTTGACAGCTCCGCGTTATCATAGCTATGATGCAGCTTTAGCAAAAACGGGTATGCAGTAACAGACTAACCTTTTTATATTCATTCGTTTTTTGTTTTCAAAGAGGGCATTTCCCGGTATAATTGCTGACTTGTGACGAAAGTGCCGCCGTGGTGATAGATTTACCTAAACATCTGTCAGATGTCGTCGTTTTTCACGGTAAGAAGAAATTTTATGACAACGTAACCTCAATATAGGCAACTGTATGAGAAATGCTACGCTATATGTGGATAATTCACGAGTGGTAGGTAGATGCACATTTACCAAATAAATAAGACTGCGTCATACTGTAGAAAATAATATTTGCCTAACCGTAGCGAACTTGTAAGGTAACCTTACAACGTAGCCTATACAGGCTACATGCTCTCGCATTTGGAGTGTTCACATCGCTCTGAAAAAATGCGCTGTTCTGTTTGTTAACATTCCTATATTTACTGTAAGGCAGTTTATTATCAAGTCTAGTGTATTAGCCTATTCATCATGTAATACTTAAAGCGCATCTCTGGGAAGACAGGCGTTTTGATAAACCAGCGCGAGCTGGAGTGATGCACTAAATGTTGGTATTAATATCACAGCCTAGTCGGTAACAAAAAAAAAAACACTGCTACATGACCGTGTTTTATCACTCTTGCCTGCATTGTAACGTTAGCCTTATAGTATGAAGCAACACCCAGGTTAAAACCGACATCTAGATGTTTTTTCACGTGATATTTTGTTTACTGTAGGTTTGTTCCAGAATCGCGATGTGCCCGATGTCTGCACAGAGCTACGTAACCTCAATATAGGCTACTGTAGCTATAGCCTATACTGTTATAATCTGAAAGAATTAATGGCAGCATCTGACGTAGGCTATTTCACAACCATTTCTCTAGATGCGTGAAACGAATGGCTGTGTCGTATTAACGGACATATCCCATTGTTCATAATATCGCAGTGTAACATCTGAAATCAAATGTAGCCAAAATGCGTCATTTGGAAACGTATGCTTGTATAAATCCATGAATGCACATTTATATACTGAAATGGTAGCTGCCATAATTATTTAGGCCTATGTTTAATCGTGTTCTTTTAAACAACGTGTGCGAGGAAAAAGTCTAATTAACGCTGCTTCTTCACCGTCTCTAAAATGAGATCTCCACCATGGAACACGAGAGACTGCAAAATCTAACTGGACCACCAGAGGGCACCAAATACAAGGGAATGGACGGGAGCATAAAAGAAGCACGCAAGGATCCACTGTCAATACATTGACGGTAACAGACATGTGCACACATGACCTGAAGTTGTAGCTACAGCCCAACTTGCAATTACTTTAGTAATTGCACCTTCTCTAGTTATTATTATTATTATTATAGGTATTTTGAGAACGCATCTCCTCCTACATGCTTCCACATAGAACAACCATTCCAACTGTACATTGTACACTCAAAAAAATGAACTAGGGCATGTGTTTGATTAGCAAACTAGAAATATGATGGCACTACACGATTTAATTATGTTTATGTTCATTAAATGATTCCTTTGTGTTCGTTGTACATGACTCAAAGAAAATTCAGATTAATTAAATTCATATATGTCAATCCAATGAGAATGAGGTCCCTCAAAACAATGACTCTGATAAGATGAACTATTGCGCATGCTCCACTCTCAACGGATGCAGCAAAAAAGCGGGAGTTTCACCTGCAAGAGCAGAAGTTTTTTCTTTGGTGAGGTCCTTGGTATTAAGGGTAAGTAATTCATATTTATCTACATGAATGTGTTTAGTTTAATTGGCTGAGTGATAAATAGTAGTTAGACATTGTGAGAAGTTGGATAGTTTTCTGTAAAACATGAATTGTGTCACTTGTGTTTCTCACAATTAAGGCTAACGTTAGCTTAACTTTTCGATGGCTAGGTTTTATTAGCTGCGAGCAGCAGCTCTAAGCTCGCTCTGTCGGTTGCTCGGTTGTAACATTAGAGGTCGACCGATTAACTGGCGCCAATAGGACGTTTTACAAACTATCTGAATCGGTGGAACTTGGCTCCGATAGTGGCCGATGGCTGCGCAGCCTCCACCGGTCACACAGCACCGTTTAGCATGGAGGCTACATATAGCTGAGCACCGCTTCTCCACACAGACAGAGGAGCGGTGGGACCTTTGGGTGGAACAGTGAAGTGAAGATTAGTCGAGTTGACGACAAATCCGCTCGTTACTGTAACGTAAGTGCAATAAACTCTTCACGAGTAAACAGCCAATAAGTAATTTATCAAACCACCTGTTTAACAAGCGTAAACATGTAACGTTAGAAAAGCGATATTTCCACCTGCATGTTTTACACAAACACGGCGCGCTGGTTAAGCCAATTAGCGAATTGTTATTGACAAGTTCGAAAGCTGACTGTATGTAGTCTAACTGTGTATCTTAGTTTGCCACGAATCTTAAAATTTGGCGGATTCTTGTAAAATGCTGCCTGACAAACCGGCTCCTCCTCTCTCTACCTGTTGTACCTGCAGACAGTAAATCACATCAGCAGAGGATACTCAGTATCCCACTGACTGTCTGTTCTTCAGTCTTTATAAACTGCTAAACACTCAGTACTTTGATATCAGAAATATTATTTATTTTACTGACAATTTAGATCTGTTTCCAGTGAGATATTATTATCCAATGTCTATATTGGGTATTTATTACTCTGACTTACATGTTCAGTTCAGCAGTTATCCTGTTTCTAATTAAGTTAAATCATTGTGTTTAGTGGTTAAATAACTGTTGGTCAGAGAAGCTCAAGTTATAGCTCAACACTGACCCATGTGTTTCCTATACTGCCTAAGAAATAAATATGCATAATATGATGGTGTCTACCCGCGTGTGTGATGGCTCACAGTTTTTCAATTAGGAGCCACACTAACGTTAACAACTAGAGATGGTTTGGTGCTGCAGTTCTGGAAGGGTAGCAGAAGGCTTTGTAAATACTGTCTAAACCTTTCTGACTGCCACACACATCTCTATCCAGAGATATTCAAAATACCATAGACTAACACAAAATATTATAGGGAACTAGTATGCTATGATGATGCTGCTGTATGTTTTATATTGTTGAAGACACATGCCCTTGCCAAGCAAGCTGAAATCACTTTACTTATTTGGTCTTCATTGGTCATGGAAATAATATTTGGCCCCTTTACAATTCTTGAATTCAGAATCTATTAAGTTAGGGGGAATATTGCATATTGTTTTTCTGCTCTCTGGTCCTCTACATTAAGGTGCAGTAACAGTCTTCAAATTTAAGTGTATTTAGAAGAGATAGATATTGTAATACTATACTACTACAATAGAAATATTACTTCTGTATTAACTTTTTAAAACAATTTCTCTTTTTACCAGAAACACATCACAGAATAAAGCATACTCTGAGCTTTGTGTGCACCTCCTCGACAATACATGGTAAGTAATATTTTTGTCATATTATTGTGTATCTGTTATCATATGTACATGTACATATTTACACTTTTGAGGTTTATTGATTTAGCTGAATTTGGTCATATTTTAGTGTGAAACCTCTTTGCTTTGATCTGCTGATCAGTTCCGTTTTTCCTGTTAAGTTTTGATACTGCAATATGCTGGTAATTCGGACTCAACACTGAAACTAGTATTTCAGTGGACAGAATCCCTTCACCTTTTTAATAAGGCTGTTGTGAAATATTTTCATGATCATGTTGTATAAAATTCCGTCACTTGCATGGTTCCCATACAGTACTTCAAATCTAGCTATTGCCAACTTCTGGCACTTGTACTACAAAATACAGTTTATCTGACACACCAACACACATATAACCATAGTGACCGATGTTCTGGATTATTCCTCTTAGGTGTTATTGTACTTCAATGTGCTGAAAATAGCAGGATTATTTTTGTTGAATCTATTAAAAAGCGATGGAAATGTACATCATTCTTAGTTATCATGCGCATTATATGACTGGCACCAGGACTTTATCCATCCTTGTTTTATTTCTTCCCAGCCTGGGTATTTCGTTTTTGAGCAAAAATAGTGTACAGTAATATACATTTCATGGTTTGCTAATGTGTTTTTTTTTCTTTCTTTTCTTTCAGTGACGTATGTGGCAGTGCAAACATTGTGTCGTCAGAGAGAGTAGCAGGTACAAATTGCTTAAACATTATAAGCTACATCATCATTACGGAAGAGGCCAACATTATTTGTGCTTATATGTAAATTGTCCATGCACATTCAAAACATGGAGTGGACTCAACAGCCACATCTATAAAGCTCATTCATCTCAGTTTACACAGACTGCTTCCAGTTCAGTAACTTTTAAATGTGAGTTATGTGAATGCAGTGACCTCTCCACAGAGAGAGATTTTTTTGTTCATATTGGAACACATCTGCGAAGTAACGAGACAGTTAGTTGTGTGTTTCTTGGTTGCCCTTTCAAGACAAATATTTACAGTACATTTTATACGCATAAAAAAAGGAAGCATCATCCACACACACTGAAAGATTTAAAAGCCAGCATAGTCACATTTGTGGACTCGGTGGAAGTGTCAGATACTTCTGATAATGTGAGGGCTGGCGGTCCTGCTGATGTATCATATGGTGAAGTTGAAACTGAGTCAGTGACAGAAAGTGATAACGGTGCTGTTGAAAATCTGCCAGAACTAATTGAGCAGAAAATAGCAGTAATATTGTTGAAATTGGAACATATATTTCATATTCCAGCAACAGGTGTAGATGAGTTATTGGAAGAGTTGCATTTTTTGTTAAGTTCAGCTTGTGTGCCTGTCACAAAGCATACAGTTACAGAAATTTTCAAAAGCCATAACGTCCATATTGATCAGGCTGTCATTGAAGAATTTGCCAATTCTGTGTGTGTTTCTAACCCTGTGGCTAAAGTTTTGGGAAAGTGTGGCCCTCTTGCCACTTCTTTTAAAAGAAAAAAATACTACAAGCAACATTTTAGGGTTGTAGAGCCTATAGAGTATATTTTATCTGTAGAACAAAGGAAATCATTTCAGTATATCCCTTTATTGCAGTTATTGCAGGAAATATTGAGTCACAACGCATTACTAGATAAAGTTATTGAAGAACAAATAGCTCAAGCAAATAAAGAGGAATTGCATGATAACCAGCGGCTTTACAGGTCTTTTCGAGATGGTGAGCATTATGAAACAAATAGCTTTCTAGCTGTTGAGGAGTTGAGAATTTCCATAAAACTTTATATCGACGATTTCGAGGTGTGTAATCCTCTTGGGACCTCGCGCAAAAAGCATAAGCTTTGTGGTGTATATTGGGTCTTGGACAATTTGCCTCCTGGCTCTCATTCTGCTCTCTCATCCATTTATTTGGCTGTTCTTTGTAAAAGTGAAGATTTGAAGACATTTGGGTTTGAAAAAGTATTGGATCCACTTGTGAAAGATCTGGTAATTTTGGAGCAACATGGTGTGTTTATTAGTCAGTTGAATGAGTTTATCAAAGGCACTGTGAATTGTGTAATAGCAGACAACCTAGGAGCCCATGGGCTGGCAGGTTTTGTAGAAAGTTTTTCTGCTGAATACATCTGTAGATTCTGCCCAGCTAAGAAATCAGAAATTCAGTCATTGACTGCTGGTGTTTTTGAGCGTAGATCGCGGGAACTTCATGAAGCCCATTTGAAGTGTGCACTGGAAACAGCAAGTACTTGCTGTGGAGTTAAACGGGATTGTGTTTTGAGTAAGAATCTCACCCATTTTCATGTCACTGCTGGCTACCCTCCAGATGTAGCACACGATCTATTTGAGGGCATAATACCGGTGGAGCTTGCTCATTGTTTTTCTCTTTTGATCTCTAAAAAGTATTTCACATTACAAAAACTTAACGATTTGATCCAAAATTTCAAGTACAAATGGGGAGATAAAGCCAATAAGCCTCACGCAATACCACAGACTTTCTCAGTAAAAAAAAACATTGGCGGAAATGTACATGAGAATTGGTCTCTGCTTCGATTGTTGCCTCTGATTATTGGTTCACTTGTTCCAGAGGATGAACCTACATGGCATGTTGTTTTGGATCTCAAGGACATAGTAGAGCTTGCCGTAGCCCCTGTCCACTCCGATGAGTCGATTTCATATCTTGAGTGCAAAATCAATGAACATCGCCAGAGATACCAAGAGCTTTTTCCAAACAACCGTCTCCTCCCTAAACATCATTATTTGGAGCATTACCCTGTTATGATCCGCCTCTTTGGGCCTCTTCTGCATAAATGGACAATTAGATTTGAGGCAAAACATAGTTTCTTTAAACAGATTGCTCGCCATACCAACTGTTTTAAAAATATACCTCTCTCACTTGCCAGAAAACATCAGCTCATGATTGCCTCTGACTTGCATTCTTCTGACCATAGGACACCTTTGGTGGTAACTAGTGTCTCATCACTTCCAATTGATGTATTGCACAGTGACATTGCAATTGCTATTAAGCAAAGATTACCAGATGAAACTGATATCCATATTACAAAAAGTGTGTCATACAATGGTATGAAATACAACAAAGGAATGATTGTTGTTCATGGGCAATCATTTGGTCTGCCTGACTTTGCTGAAATTCTGCAGATTTGTATTTTGCAAGGCAAGATACATTTTATTGTGAAAAAGTTATCTTCTTGGTATAGGGAGCATTTTAGAGCTTTTGAACTTGACACGTCATATGTGAGAGAGGTGGCTCTGATTGAGCATGGGGAACTACTTGATGACTACCCGTTGGCTGCCTATTCAGTGGGACGCCTGCATCTGGTTACTCTGAAGAGACACATTAACGTACAGAGAAAATTGCAGTAATGTTCGTAAGTATTTTTCCCAAATCATGCTTTGCAGTAGGGCTCCAACTTATTATTTTAATGATCAATTAATGTATTGATTATTTTTAACTAATCAGTCAAATGTAAGACAATAAAGAAAAATGTACTATTCCATTTGTCTGATCACAATTTCCTTTCCTTTTTTTGTTTTGTTTAGGTCTACACAATGTCCCAGCCCAGCATAAGCCTGAGGATCATCCTTGGTGAAGATGATGCCAGGAAGCTAATTCTGCCGGAAGGGTTACCGGACTCCATGGAGGAATTATGCCAGATAATAAAGACAAGTTTTGGATTACAACAAGATCTTCGGCTTCAATATCAAGATGCTGAATTCGGAAATGCGTTCTTTAACCTGTTGGTGACCTCCGAAATAAAGGACAAATCAACTTTAAAGGTGGTCTACTTGCGAAGTTGTACAGCTGATGATGTAATGACATGTCAACCTCTAGCCGTCTTGGGCCCAACAGATTCCTCATCGATCTCCTCAGGTGACACGGATGATACAGAGCCTGTTTCACCTTCAGGTTCATCGCCATCTACAAGGCAGTCAGTTTGGCCAAGTGTCTTTCCAGTCCCTCGTTTCAGCTATGATGATGAACTGCAACTTGAAAAGGCTAATGCTGTGTACAGTGCTAGTGGAACTCATTTGGTCCCTTCATTGAAACTGAAATCCCACATTTTGCAAGGACTGGCAGATGAAATTATTAAATTCAAAGCCTACCCAACTGACAATAATGTGACTGATGTTGCAGAAGCCCTTGTGAAAAAGCATCCTTGTTTGAGGGAACAGGGGTCCTTCAATGGCTGTTACGGGTGGAAGATTAGCCTCAAGTATAAAATGGCCAACTTCCAGAGCACACTAAGAGGCCTGGGTTGTGCTGAGGTGACAATAAATTCGCTGAAGAACAAGGACCAAGACAAAAGTCTGGCAGCGCTGAATGTGAAAAGGCCCAAAAGGGCAGAAGTCAATTACTGTCCGCAGCATCCACAAGGAGAAACCACCGAGAGTCTGGAACAGGAAAGAATTGCACTGCTTTCAGAGATTAAGAAGAAAAACAATGAACACACAGTGACAGTGAAAATGGAGAAGACGTTCTCATACAGAAGGCAAGAGGTTCTTCAAGGACAGCCCTTGGTTGCAGAATTCAGAAGTAGATGGCCAGCTCTGTTCACTGGGAAAGAGGTACATGTCCTTTACTGTATGTGCTCAGGTTGTATATATGAAGATAATGTCAAATCAAATATAGTGTTGCTGACCAAAAACAAAGATGTGTAATGTAGGCTTGGGACGATTTTTGTACATTACATATTGCACCTTTTTAAATCATGGCTGCAGAGAAATTAAGTTCAATGCAATTATATTGTTATGTTTTAAAAAAAAATTTATTAAATTTTTTTCGTCCCTCCCCCTCGCGGTAATATCCTATATCGCGATATTTCTGCTGGACAATATCGCGATATTAAATATTTTATATTGTCCCAAGCCTAGTGTAATGTGATATTTAGTAGTTGACTGATTATCGCCTCACTGATATTTATACAATATAGTGATCAAATTGTGAGTAATTCATTGTTCAGCCTTCCTGTGTTGTATATTGTTGTGATGTTTTAATAGGGTGAGTGCATTGTTAATGTTTTTCAGATTGATAAGGAGTTCCTGCGCATATCGACTCTACCTCTGCTATCTACATTCTTTGCGGAGCTCGACCGGTACTCGCCACGCTTGATGGAGATCTTTCGAGGCAAAGGTGGGGTGGCTGGAAGAAAAATTCGACATCTCATGGCAGCCATCTCCAAGGTTTGTATTAAAATGGGTAGACCTATACTTTGATATGCCCCTGTCATGACGATTGCATGAGCATAATTCTCTATACATATGGTAGGCAAGATAGAATGCATATTTTTACTTCATTAAAACTTAATCATGTGATATTGTTTACATCAGCTTTAGCCAGAGATCAGGAAGTAATTGGTAAAAATACATGGTCAACATTTTGGTCAGAATGAAAAACTTGAGAAAGAAAGTCTTGTATGGATGTTGAGGGGTTTGCTTCCTGCTTTGCTTGAGTGCAGATGCTCTTTGCTCTCCGCTTTACTTTCTTTTTTTCCCATTTCAATCCTGTCCTTTTGCTACAAAATTTATGGAAAGCGGTCCTGGATACTTCTAAATCACTGGGAGCTTAATTTATGAACGTATCTGAAAGCTACCACTATTATTTAAACTCTTTTACTTTGTGAGTGTGGCCTATCAGCAGCACAAGCCTGCACTATAGTGACTGGGATTGAGGAGTTCAGCTAACCAAAGCTAATTAGCAGCAAGATGCCTCCCTTTTCCATGGATGACTACCACAAACTTTTCCAGATGATAGCAGTACTGGAGATGAAAATTCAGCCTTGCCTTGCCTACTTGCCTTTTGGACTCCTGACACCAAAATATTGTCTACCACACAATAGCCATGCTCAAAACTTCAAAATTATCAAACTTATAGTTTGCTATTAAGACTGTAGAGTTATTTTTCAAACTGCTGCCTAAAATGCTAATATTGACAGAATGGATTCCTTTTTTTTTCTTAGGAGGACACAATACATACAAGACGGGCATGCGTCCTCAAGTCCTTGTGCATCTACTTGAATGAAGACCATGAGAAACTTGTGAAGGAATATCTGGTGAGTACACTAGGAGTGACAAAGTAGCTGTAGACCATTTGGGGGAAGCACATATTTACTTGCTTGGCACATTAAATTCACAGAAGAAATTAAGTGTGATAAATTATATATTAAACAGCAAAACATAATTTGAAATCCTGTAAAACTAAAACACATTGTGCTATGTCCTTGTTTTTCTTCATCTGCTAATGCTCAAAATTTCAGTAAGATTGGAAACTACAGAATTTGGCATTTGCTAAATGTATCGGGTTCTAAAAAATACTGTTAACCATTTCAATAAAGGCTACCTTGTACAGAAGTGTTATCGAGAAAATGAATAATTAATGCATATCAATTTAGAGAAAACACAGCATTAAGATAAGATAAGCCTTTGTTGATCCCCGGAGGGGAAATTCAGTGACCATGACCGTACGTTTGACTCCAACATATCTTAAACAATTGAAGTCTCACAATAGCTTAAAGAATGCAAACTATACATTAAGAAAACACTGTTCCAATAGGAAACTAGGTGGGCTTTGACATGGTTCTTAAGGTGTGGCCACTTTTATGCAGTGTTCTGTTGTCTCATAGCAGCTGAAGTCTATAGCTTGTTTTAAAGTGATCTGAAGTCTACTATTTTAGTGATTTTTGGTCTCTGTGTTCCTTCCTTCCCTAGTTTGTAATGTATGCATCTGTATTCTGTACATCTCCAACTGTATGACTTAATTTGTACTTATTTTCATCATAAAGCAGTTAACATATTTAACTTCTGTCTTGCCTCCAGTCTCTTGCCACACCTGTTTCTAAAAAAATGTATTTGTTTTATTTTACCCCACAGGACACAGACACTGAGGCCCAGAAATCCATGGAGCAAACTGTGATGGGGGTGTATGTCATACAGAAGGAGGGTTCGGAGCCTGAAGATGATCCAGAGGACATTGGTGTCCTGCTTGAAGGTGTGGAGGTCCTCAGTGGTTTGGGGAACATTGCGATGGCTTGTGCTCTGTTATTTGGACTGATATACTGTTTGAACTTAAGCTACCCACCAGAGCTCAAATGCAGCTTTGAAGTCCTACAGAAGATTCTTCTAAATCTTGATGGGCAGAGGTTGTCATCCAAGGCACAATTCCTCAAAAACAAGCTGAATCAGTGAATCCGTTTGAAGGCTGATTGGATTGTGGTATTTGTCCATATTCATGCAATGCAGTTTGTTTTGTGTTTTTTGTTTGTTTTTTTGTGAACTTTGAAAGTTCAAAATTAGACGTCAATGTTCAAAAGGACCATTTCATTTAGTTTGCTCAATGGACTGAGATTAGCATTGTTGGAAAAGTCTCCTATATTTGTGTGTAGCTGGAGCAGACACAAAGTAGTGTCAGCACACATCCTGACTGATTTTTGATTGATTTTATTTTGATTTTATTACATGGACATGGATTTTTATACATGGACAATTGCGGCTGGGGCAGTTGTACACACTTGTTTTCAAAAATAGTTTGAGTGGAGCAGTCATATGAACGCAATCAATATTTCAGTAATTGTTCACTACTGATTTGTTTGTTTGTTATTTTTTGCAATGCACGTGTAGATATATATAAATATTTTACAAGTGCATACATTTTGCAGGACTATTTGTAAACTCAGTTTTAAATTATAAGCCACTAGTCTTATAATTTGGAAGTAAATGCAGAATTAAATTCTTAATAATGTCAACTGTTACTATTTGACCCAAACAAAATTAGTCTTGGTGAAAATTGGTTTTAATTGGTGCTTTTGAGTGCTGGAAGTTATTAGGTCACGTGCTGTTTTAGTCAGTTAAGTTAATTACTGAGATAATGATGGTAAAGATCTGGTGTAATGTTAGGTTGATTAACGGGAGGTCACTAGTTTACCTCCCGTGCAGGGCCACAGAGGTCAAATAGTGTCTCAATTGTGTAATCCTTCTCAACTGAGTGAACAATTTGGAAGTTCTATAGTCTTTTGGATGTGTTGCTGTCGGTGGAACGGTTCTAAATGTACACATTTACTCAACTCATATATCTCATGCTATACTTCCCTTTGGTAATCAATCTCATGCAATCCTTAAGTTATACTATTGGCAATGGCCCACAGGTCTTAATTTACCTTCATGCCACCTGAATGCAAACCAATAGTGGTAATTTCAACCACACTGTTCTGAAGGATTAAAAGATCAGAGACCACGAGGATTAAAGGGGAGGAAGCATGAAAACAGGGATCTTAGCAGCTGTTCAAGCCAAATGTTAAATAAATAAAAAAAAGGCTTTGCATATTTTTGTCCTTTTTTATGTATGTTTCTGGATCTTAGGTAATTGATTAATATGAATTCTTACTTGCAATGTAAACAACACTAATTGAAACAAGATTTATATTAGTACAATTATCAAAAACTTAATTGGTTCATTCACAAGGCTTACATTAGTATAACAGACACAACTTATATTAGTTATTTCAACAAGGTTGACATTAGTATAACAGACAAAAGTTATATTAGATCATTCAACAAGGTTGACATTAGTATAACAGACAAAATTTATATTAGTTCATTCAACAAGGTTGGTATTAGTATAACAGACAAAAGGTATATTAGTTCATTCAACAAGGTTGACATTAATATAACAGACAAAAGTTATATTAGTTCATTTAACGAAGGAAAATTAATTGAATGTACATGTTAACATTACCTTTCACCCACAAACCAATGTCGTGTTCAAATAACACAATCAAGGTAGATTGCTTTAACTTGATTGGATTAGGTGGAATATAGGTGGCATGATAAAATTACGTTCATACTATGAATTATTTTTTTGAGTGTAGCGTACTACTCACAGTATGTTGCTATGACTTTATGGATGCATAACATTTATACTTTTTGAGATATAATAGTTTTAAAGTGTAAAAATGGCAGTAATTTAATTTTCTGGCCACTAGGTCTATTCCCTGATTGGCCAATGTGACATATCACGTGACCCTTTCCAGATTCTGCCTATTTTCGCTGTGTAATGGCGGCCATGGAATGTCTTGCCGACCGAGAAATGCTACGCGATATGTGGATACTACACGACCTTACCGAGCGTGAAATGCTACACTATATGTGGATAATACACGAGTGGTAGGTAGATGCACATTTAAAACAAAATAAGACTGCGTCATACTGTAGAAAATAGTATTTGGCTAACCGTAGCGAACTTGTAAGGTAACCTTTAAACGTAGCCTACAGGCTGCCTACAGGCGACCTCCTGTCCGAATTGCAGTTTGAACTGAAAACATGCGCTGTACTGAAAGTCGGTTTATTATCAAGTTGAGTGTATTAGCCTATTAACCATGTAATACTTAAAGCGCATCTCTGGGAAGGCAGTCCGTTTATTCCAAACGCTCTCGCGAGTTCCAGTGACGCACTGAATGTTGTTATTGAAATCACAGCGTAGTCTAAAAATAGAAAAAACACCCGCCAAATGCCTGTTTTTTATCTGCCTTGCCTGCATTGTAACGTTAGGCTAATAGTATTAAGCAACACCCAGGTTAAAACAGACATCTAGATGTTTTTTCACATGATATTTTGTTTACTGTAGCCTCATTCCAGAATCGCGATGTCTCCACATAGAGGTACGTAACCTCAATATAGGCAACTATGAGAAATGCTACGCTATATGTATGCTACGCTGTATGTGGATAATACACGACTGGTAGGTAGATGCGCATTTAAAACAAATTAAGACTGCGTCATACTGTAGAAAATAATATTTGGGTAACCGTAGTGAACTTGTAAGGTAACCTTCGAACGTAGCATACAGGCTGCCTCCTGTCCGAATTGCAGTTTGAACTGAAAACATGCGCTGTAGCCTACTGTTAACTTTACTGAAAGTCGGTTTATTATCAATTTGAGTGTATTAGCCTATTAACCATGTAATACTTAAAGCGCATCTCTGGGAAGGCAGTCCGTTTATTCCAAACGCTCTCGCGAGTTCCAGTGACGCACTGAATGTTGTTATTGAAATCACAGCGTAGTCTAAAAATAGAAAAAGCACCCGCCAAATGCCTGTTTTTTATCTGTCTTGCCTGCATTGTAACGTTAGGCTAATAGTATTAAGCAACACTCAGGTTAAAACAGACATCTAGATGTTTTTTCACATGATATTTTGTTTACTGTAGCCTCATTCCAGAATCGCGATGTCTCCACATAGAGGTACGTAAGCTCAATATTGGCAACTGTATGAGAAATGCTACGCTATATGTGTGCTACGCTGTATGTAGATAATACACGAGTGGTAGGTACATGCACATTTAAAACAAAATAAGACTGCGTCATACTGTAGAAAATAGTATTTGGCTAACCGTAGCGAACTTGTAAGGTAATCTTACAACGTAGCCTACAAGGCTACCTTTTGTCCGGATTGCAGTTTGAACACCGGTCTGAAAACGTGCTGTTCTGTTTGGTAACATTCATGTATTTACTGTAAGGCGGTTTATTATCAAGTCGAGTAGTCTATGTGGTGTATTGGTCTATTAATCATGTAATACTTAAAGCCCATCTCTGGGAAGGCGGTCCGTTTATTCCAAACGCTCGTTCCAGTGACGCACTGAATGTTGTTATTGAAATCACAGCGTAGTCTGTAAAAATACAAAAGACACTTGGCTATATGACCGTGTTTGTGCATTGTAACGTTAGCCTAATAGTATTAAGCAACACCCAGGTTAAAACAGACATCTAGATGTTTTTCCACATGATATTTTGTTTACTGTAGCCTCATTCGAGAATCGCGATGTCTCCACATAGAGGTACGTAACCTCAATATAGGCAACTGTATTGCAGTTGGAACATATGTACTGTAAGTATGTTTGTTAACATTCATGTATTTACTGTAAGGCGGTTTATTATCAAGTCGAGTAGTCTATGTGGTGTATTAGTCTATTAATCATGTAATACTTAAAACGCATCTCTGGGAAGGCGGTCCGTTTATTCCAAACGCTCGTTCCAGTGACGCACTGAATGTTGTTATTGAAATCACAGCGTAGTCTGTAAAAATACAAAAGACACTTGGCTATATGACCGTGTTTGTGCATTGTAACGTTAGCCTAATAGTATTAAGCATCTTGTCATGCAGGTGCGCATTCAGAGTTAACAGCAAATCGTATTTGTGCTTGATGCTAATGCTGCATTTCCAACTAGGAATTGTCGGATTTGCTTTGTAGTCGCGTCAATGACCTTCAATATGCACTTATTGTAGGCTACTTCGCTTTGGAGTCTGAAACAAATCCACTGTTAACGTTAATGTTTGTTAACATTCCTGTATTTACTGTAAGGCGGTTTATTATCAAGTCCAGTGTATTAGCCTATTAATCAGGTAATACTTAAAAGCGCATCTCTGGGAAGCCAGTCCGGTTTGATTTCAAACGCTCGCGAGTCATGCAGTGAATGTTGGTATTTATATCACAGCCTAGTCGGTAACAAAAAAAAAAACACTCTGCTACATGACCGTGTTTTATCACTCTTGCCTGCATTGTAACGTTAGTGTAATAGTATTAAGCAACACCCAGGTTAAAACCGACATCTAGATGTTTTTTCACGTGATATTTTGTTTACTGTAGGTTTGTTCCAGAATCGCGATGTGCCCGATGTCTGCACAGAGCTACGTAACCTCAATATAGGCTACTGTAGCTATAGCCTATACTTTTATAATCTGAAAGAATTAATGGCAGCATCTGACGTAGGCTATTTCACAACCATTTCTCTAGATGCGTGAAACGAATGGCTGTGTCGTATTAACGGACATATCCCATTGTTCATAATATCGCAGTGTAACATTGAAATCAAATGTAGCCAAAATGCGTCATTTGGAAACGTATGCTTGTATAAATCCATGAATGCACATTTATATACTGAAATGGTAGCTGCCATACTTATTTAGGCCTATGTTTAATCGTGTTCTTTTAAACAACGTGTGCGAGGAAAAAGTCTAATTAACGCTGCTTCTTCACCGTCTCTAAAATGAGATCTCCACCATGGAACACGAGAGACTGCAAAATCTAACTGGACCACCAGAGGGCACCAAATACAAGGGAATGGACGGGAGCATAAAAGAAGCGCGCAAGGATCCACTGTCAATACATTGACGGTAACAGACATGTGCACACATGACCTGAAGTTGTAGCTACAGCCCAACTTGCAATTACTTTAGTAATTGCACCTTCTCTAGTTATTATTATTATTATTATTATAGGTATTTTGAGAACGCATCTCCTCCTACATGCTTCCACATA
This sequence comes from Synaphobranchus kaupii, assembly GCA_029718625.1. Classification (NCBI taxonomy): domain Eukaryota; kingdom Metazoa; phylum Chordata; class Actinopteri; order Anguilliformes; family Synaphobranchidae; genus Synaphobranchus; species Synaphobranchus kaupii. The sequence continues at coordinate 36,624,584 of CM056389.1, read as the reverse complement.
GAACAACCATTCCAACTGTACATTGTAGCGTACTACTCACAGTATGTTGCTATGACTTTATGGATGCATAACATTTATACTTTTTGAGATATAATAGTTTTAAAGTGTAAAAATGGCAGTAATTTCATTTTCTGGCCACTAGGTCTATTCCCTGATTGGCCAATGTGACATATCACGTGACCGTTTCCAGATTCTGCCTATTTTCGCTGTGTAATGGCGGCCATGGAATGTCTTGCCGACCGAGAGTAGCCTACAGGCTGCCTACAGGCGACCTCCTGTCCGAATTGCAGTTTGAACTGAAAACATGAAAGTCGGTTTATTATCAAGTTGAGTGTATTAGCCTATTAACCATGTAATACTTAAAGCGCATCTCTGGGAAGGCAGTCCGTTTATTCCAAACCCTCTCGCGAGTTCCAGTGACGCACTGAATGTTGTTATTGAAATCACAGCGTAGTCTAAAAATAGAAAGAACACCCGCCAAATGCCTGTTTTTTATCTGTCTTGCCTGCATTGTAACGTTAGGCTAATAGTATTAAGCAACACCCAGGTTAAAACAGACATCTAGATGTTTTTCCACATGATATTTTGTTTACTGTAGCCTCATTCGAGAATCGCGATGTCTCCACATAGAGGTACGTAACCTCAATATAGGCAACTGTATTGCAGTTGGAACATATGTACTGTAAGTATGTTTGTTAACATTCATGTATTTACTGTAAGGCGGTTTATTATCAAGTCGAGTAGTCTATGTGGTGTATTAGTCTATTAATCATCTAATACTTAAAACGCATCTCTGGGAAGGCGGTCCGTTTATTCCAAACGCTCGTTCCAGTGACGCACTGAATGTTGTTATTGAAATCACAGCGTAGTCTGTAAAAATACAAAAGACACTTGGCTATATGACCGTGTTTGTGCATTGTAACGTTAGCCTAATAGTATTAAGCAACACCCAGGTTAAAACAGACATCTAGATGTTTTTCCACATGATATTTTGTTTACTGTAGCCTCATTCGAGAATCGCGATGTCTCCACATAGAGGTACGTAACCTCAATATAGGCAACTGTATTGCAGTTGGAACATATGTACTGTAAGTATGTTTGTTAACATTCATGTATTTACTGTAAGGCGGTTTATTATCAAGTCGAGTAGTCTATGTGGTGTATTAGTCTATTAATCATGTAATACTTAAAACGCATCTCTGGGAAGGCGGTCCGTTTATTCCAAACGCTCGTTCCAGTGACGCACTGAATGTTGTTATTGAAATCACAGCGTAGTCTGTAAAAATACAAAAGACACTTGGCTATATGACCGTGTTTGTGCATTGTAACGTTAGCCTAATAGTATTAAGCATCTTGTCATGCAGGTGCGCATTCAGAGTTAACAGCAAATCGTATTTGTGCTTGATGCTAATGCTGCATTTCCAACTAGGAATTGTCGGATTTGCTTTGTAGTCGCGTCAATGACCTTCAATATGCACTTATTGTAGGCTACTTCGCTTTGGAGTCTGAAACAAATCCACTGTTAACGTTAATGTTTGTTAACATTCCTGTATTTACTGTAAGGCGGTTTATTATCAAGTCCAGTGTATTAGCCTATTAATCAGGTAATACTTAAAAGCGCATCTCTGGGAAGCCAGTCCGGTTTGATTTCAAACGCTCGCGAGTCATGCAGTGAATGTTGGTATTTATATCACAGCCTAGTCGGTAACAAAAAAAAAAACACTCTGCTACATGACCGTGTTTTATCACTCTTGCCTGCATTGTAACGTTAGTGTAATAGTATTAAGCAACACCCAGGTTAAAACCGACATCTAGATGTTTTTTCACGTGATATTTTGTTTACTGTAGGTTTGTTCCAGAATCGCGATGTGCCCGATGTCTGCACAGAGCTACGTAACCTCAATATAGGCTACTGTAGCTATAGCCTATACTTTTATAATCTGAAAGAATTAATGGCAGCATCTGACGTAGGCTATTTCACAACCATTTCTCTAGATGCGTGAAACGAATGGCTGTGTCGTATTAACGGACATATCCCATTGTTCATAATATCGCAGTGTAACATTGAAATCAAATGTAGCCAAAATGCGTCATTTGGAAACGTATGCTTGTATAAATCCATGAATGCACATTTATATACTGAAATGGTAGCTGCCATACTTATTTAGGCCTATGTTTAATCGTGTTCTTTTAAACAACGTGTGCGAGGAAAAAGTCTAATTAACGCTGCTTCTTCACCGTCTCTAAAATGAGATCTCCACCATGGAACACGAGAGACTGCAAAATCTAACTGGACCACCAGAGGGCACCAAATACAAGGGAATGGACGGGAGCATAAAAGAAGCGCGCAAGGATCCACTGTCAATACATTGACGGTAACAGACATGTGCACACATGACCTGAAGTTGTAGCTACAGCCCAACTTGCAATTACTTTAGTAATTGCACCTTCTCTAGTTATTATTATTATTATTATTATAGGTATTTTGAGAACGCATCTCCTCCTACATGCTTCCACATAGAACAACCATTCCAACTGTACATTGTAGCGTACTACTCACAGTATGTTGCTATGACTTTATGGATGCATAACATTTATACTTTTTGAGATATAATAGTTTTAAAGTGTAAAAATGGCAGTAATTTCATTTTCTGGCCACTAGGTCTATTCCCTGATTGGCCAATGTGACATATCACGTGACCGTTTCCAGATTCTGCCTATTTTCGCTGTGTAATGGCGGCCATGGAATGTCTTGCCGACCGAGAGTAGCCTACAGGCTGCCTACAGGCGACCTCCTGTCCGAATTGCAGTTTGAACTGAAAACATGAAAGTCGGTTTATTATCAAGTTGAGTGTATTAGCCTATTAACCATGTAATACTTAAAGCGCATCTCTGGGAAGGCAGTCCGTTTATTCCAAACCCTCTCGCGAGTTCCAGTGACGCACTGAATGTTGTTATTGAAATCACAGCGTAGTCTAAAAATAGAAAGAACACCCGCCAAATGCCTGTTTTTTATCTGTCTTGCCTGCATTGTAACGTTAGGCTAATAGTATTAAGCAACACCCAGGTTTAAAACAGACATCTAGATGTTTTTCCACATGATATTTTGTTTACTGTAGCCTCATTCGAGAATCGCGATGTCTCCACATAGAGGTACGTAACCTCAATATAGGCAACTGTATTGCAGTTGGAACATATGTACTGTAAGTATGTTTGTTAACATTCATGTATTTACTGTAAGGCGGTTTATTATCAAGTCGAGTAGTCTATGTGGTGTATTAGTCTATTAATCATCTAATACTTAAAACGCATCTCTGGGAAGGCGGTCCGTTTATTCCAAACGCTCGTTCCAGTGACGCACTGAATGTTGTTATTGAAATCACAGCGTAGTCTGTAAAAATACAAAAGACACTTGGCTATATGACCGTGTTTGTGCATTGTAACGTTAGCCTAATAGTATTAAGCAACACCCAGGTTAAAACAGACATCTAGATGTTTTTCCACATGATATTTTGTTTACTGTAGCCTCATTCGAGAATCGCGATGTCTCCACATAGAGGTACGTAACCTCAATATAGGCAACTGTATTGCAGTTGGAACATATGTACTGTAAGTATGTTTGTTAACATTCATGTATTTACTGTAAGGCGGTTTATTATCAAGTCGAGTAGTCTATGTGGTGTATTAGTCTATTAATCATCTAATACTTAAAACGCATCTCTGGGAAGGCGGTCCGTTTATTCCAAACGCTCGTTCCAGTGACGCACTGAATGTTGTTATTGAAATCACAGCGTAGTCTGTAAAAATACAAAAGACACTTGGCTATATGACCGTGTTTGTGCATTGTAACGTTAGCCTAATAGTATTAAGCATCTTGTCATGCAGGTGCGCATTCAGAGTTAACAGCAAATCGTATTTGTGCTTGATGCTAATGCTGCATTTCCAACTAGGAATTGTCGGATTTGCTTTGTAGTCGCGTCAATGACCTTCAATATGCACTTATTGTAGGCTACTTCGCTTTGGAGTCTGAAACAAATCCACTGTTAACGTTAATGTTTGTTAACATTCCTGTATTTACTGTAAGGCGGTTTATTATCAAGTCCAGTGTATTAGCCTATTAATCAGGTAATACTTAAAAGCGCATCTCTGGGAAGCCAGTCCGGTTTGATTTCAAACGCTCGCGAGTCATGCAGTGAATGTTGGTATTTATATCACAGCCTAGTCGGTAACAAAAAAAAAACACTCTGCTACATGACCGTGTTTTATCACTCTTGCCTGCATTGTAACGTTAGTGTAATAGTATTAAGCAACACCCAGGTTAAAACCGACATCTAGATATTTTTTCACGTGATATTTTGTTTACTGTAGGTTTGTTCCAGAATCGCGATGTGCCCGATGTCTGCACAGAGCTACGTAACCTCAATATAGGCTACTGTAGCTATAGCCTATACTGTTATAATCTGAAAGAATTAATGGCAGCATCTGACGTAGGCTATTTCACAACCATTTCTCTAGATGCGTGAAACGAATGGCTGTGTCGTATTAACGGACATATCCCATTGTTCATAATATCGCAGTGTAACATCTGAAATCAAATGTAGCCAAAATGCGTCATTTGGAAACGTATGCTTGTATAAATCCATGAATGCACATTTATATACTGAAATGGTAGCTGCCATACTTATTTAGGCCTATGTTTAATCGTGTTCTTTTAAACAACGTGTGCGAGGAAAAAGTCTAATTAACGCTGCTTCTTCACCGTCTCTAAAATGAGATCTCCACCATGGAACACGAGAGACTGCAAAATCTAACTGGACCACCAGAGGGCACCAAATACAAGGGAATGGACGGGAGCATAAAAGAAGCGCGCAAGGATCCACTGTCAATACATTGACGGTAACAGACATGTGCACACATGACCTGAAGTTGTAGCTACAGCCCAACTTGCAATTACTTTAGTAATTGCACCTTCTCTAGTTATTATTATTAGTTGGGCTGCTGTAGGCAGCCCAAGTACTGTTCCTACTCATACTTCATATTATTATTATTATTATTATTATTATTATTATAGGTATTTTGAGAACGCATCTCCTCCTACATACTTCCACATAGAACAACCATTCCAACTGTACATTTTAGCGTACTACTCGTAGTATGTTGCTATGACTTTATGGATGCATAACATTTATACTTTTAGAGATATTATACTTTTAAGACGTAAAAATGCCAGTAATTGCATGTCCTGGCCACTAGGTCTATTCCCTGATTGGCCAATGTGACATGTCACGTGACCGTTTGCATTCCCTGCCTTTTTTCGCTTTGTAATGGCGGCCATGGAAGGTCTTACCGACCGACAAATGCTGCGCGATATGTGGATACTACACGACCTTACCGAGCGAGAAATGCTACACTATATGTGGATAATACACGACTGGTAGGTAGATGCGCATTTAAAACAAATTAAGACTGCCTCATACTGTAGAAAATAATATTTGGGTAACCGTAGTGAACTTGTAAGGTAACCTTCGAACGTAGCATACAGGCTGCCTCCTGTCCGAATTGCAGTTTGAACTGAAAACATGCGCTGTAGCCTACTGTTAACTTTACTGAAAGTCGGTTTATTATCAAGTTGAGTGTATTAGCCTATTAACCATGTAATACTTAAAGCGCATCTCTGGGAAGGCAGTCCGTTTATTCCAAACGCTCTCGCGAGTTCCAGTGACGCACTGAATGTTGTTATTGAAATCACAGCGTAGTCTAAAAATAGAAAAAGCACCCGCCAAATGCCTGTTTTTTATCTGTCTTGCCTGCATTGTAACGTTAGGCTAATAGTATTAAGCAACACTCAGGTTAAAACAGACATCTAGATGTTTTTTCACATGATATTTTGTTTACTGTAGCCTCATTCCAGAATCGCGATGTCTCCACATAGAGGTACGTAAGCTCAATATTGGCAACTGTATGAGAAATGCTACGCTATATGTGTGCTACGCTGTATGTAGATAATACACGAGTGGTAGGTACATGCACATTTAAAACAAAATAAGACTGCGTCATACTGTAGAAAATAGTATTTGGCTAACCGTAGCGAACTTGTAAGGTAATCTTACAACGTAGCCTACAAGGCTACCTTTTGTCCGGATTGCAGTTTGAACACCGGTCTGAAAACGTGCTGTTCTGTTTGGTAACATTCATGTATTTACTGTAAGGCGGTTTATTATCAAGTCGAGTAGTCTATGTGGTGTATTAGTCTATTAATCATGTAATACTTAAAGCCCATCTCTGGGAAGGCGGTCCGTTTATTCCAAACGCTCGTTCCAGTGACGCACTGAATGTTGTTATTGAAATCACAGCGTAGTCTGTAAAAATACAAAAGACACTTGGCTATATGACCGTGTTTGTGCATTGTAACGTTAGCCTAATAGTATTAAGCAACACCCAGGTTAAAACAGACATCTAGATGTTTTTCCACATGATATTTTGTTTACTGTAGCCTCATTCGAGAATCGCGATGTCTCCACATAGAGGTAGCTACGTAACCTCAATATAGGCAACTGTATTGCAGTTGGAACATATGTACTGTAAGTATGTTTGTTAACATTCATGTATTTACTGTAAGGCGGTTTATTATCAAGTCGAGTAGTCTATGTGGTGTATTAGTCTATTAATCATCTAATACTTAAAACGCATCTCTGGGAAGGCGGTCCGTTTATTCCAAACGCTCGTTCCACTGACGCACTGAATGTTGTTATTGAAATCACAGCGTAGTCTGTAAAAATACAAAAGACACTTGGCTATATGACCGTGTTTGTGCATTGTAACGTTAGCCTAATAGTATTAAGCATCTTGTCTTGCAGGTGCGCATTCAGAGTTAACAGCAAATCGTATTTGTGCTTGATGCTAATGCTGCATTTCCAACTAGGAATTGTCGGATTTGCTTTGTAGTCGCGTCAATGACCTTCAATATGCACTTATTGTAGGCTACTTCGCTTTGGAGTCTGAAACAAATCCACTGTTAATGTTAATGTTTGTTAACATTCCTGTATTTACTGTAAGGCGGTTTATTATCAAGTCCAGTGTATTAGCCTATTAATCAGGTAATACTTAAAAGCGCATCTCTGGGAAGCCAGTCCGGTTTGATTTCAAACGCTCGCGAGTCATGCAGTGAATGTTGGTATTTATATCACAGCCTAGTCGGTAACAAAAAAAAAAAACACTCTGCTACATGACCGTGTTTTATCACTCTTGCCTGCATTGTAACGTTAGTGTAATAGTATTAAGCAACACCCAGGTTAAAACCGACATCTAGATGTTTTTTCACGTGATATTTTGTTTACTGTAGGTTTGTTCCAGAATCGCGATGTGCCCGATGTCTGCACAGAGCTACGTAACCTCAATATAGGCTACTGTAGCTATAGCCTATACTGTTATAATCTGAAAGAATTAATGGCAGCATCTGACGTAGGCTATTTCACAACCATTTCTCTAGATGCGTGAAACGAATGGCTGTGTCGTATTAACGGACATATCCCATTGTTCATAATATCGCAGTGTAACATCTGAAATCAAATGTAGCCAAAATGCGTCATTTGGAAACGTATGCTTGTATAAATCCATGAATGCACATTTATATACTGAAATGGTAGCTGCCATACTTATTTAGGCCTATGTTTAATCGTGTTCTTTTAAACAACGTGTGCGAGGAAAAAGTCTAATTAACGCTGCTTCTTCACCGTCTCTAAAATGAGATCTCCACCATGGAACACGAGAGACTGCAAAATCTAACTGGACCACCAGAGGGCACCAAATACAAGGGAATGGACGGGAGCATAAAAGAAGCGCGCAAGGATCCACTGTCAATACATTGACGGTAACAGACATGTGCACACATGACCTGAAGTTGTAGCTACAGCCCAACTTGCAATTACTTTAGTAATTGCACCTTCTCTAGTTATTATTATTATTATTATTATAGGTATTTTGAGAACGCATCTCCTCCTACATGCTTCCACATAGAACAACCATTCCAACTGTACATTTTAGCGTACTACTCGCAGTATGTTGCTATGACTTTATGGATGCATAACATTTATACTTTTAGAGATATTATACTTTTAAGATGTAAAAATGCCAGTAATTGCATGTCCTGGCCACTAGGTCTATTCCCTGATTGGCCAATGTGACATGTCACGTGACAGTTTGCATTCCCTGCCTTTTTTCGCTTTGTAATGGCGGCCATGGAAGGTCTTACCGACCGACAAATGCTGCGCGATATGTGGATACTACAAGACCTTACCGAGCGAGAAATGCTACACTATATGTGGATAATACACGACTGGTAGGTAGATGCGCATTTAAAACAAATTAAGACTGCCTCATACTGTAGAAAATAATATTTGGGTAACCGTAGTGAACTTGTAAGGTAACCTTCGAACGTAGCATACAGGCTGCCTCCTGTCCGAATTGCAGTTTGAACTGAAAACATGCGCTGTAGCCTACTGTTAACTTTACTGAAAGTCGGTTTATTATCAAGTTGAGTATATTAGCCTATTAACCATGTAATACTTAAAGCGCATCTCTGGGAAGGCAGTCCGTTTATTCCAAACGCTCTCGCGAGTTCCAGTGACGCACTGAATGTTGTTATTGAAATCACAGCGTAGTCTAAAAATATAAAAAAACACCCGCCAAATGCCTGTTTTTTATCTGTCTTGCCTGCATTGTAACGTTAGGCTAATAGTATTAAGCAACACCCAGGTTAAAACAGACATCTAGATGTTTTTTCACATGATATTTTGTTTACTGTAGCCTCATTCCAGAATCGCGATGTCTCCACATAGAGGTACGTAACCTCAATATAGGCAACTGTATTGCAGTTGGAACATATGTACTGTAAGGTGGTTTATTATCAAGTCGAGTAGTCTATATGGTGTATTAGCCTATTCATCATGTAATACTTAAAGCGCATCTCTCGGAAGGCAGGCGTTTTGATAAACGAGCGCGAGCTGGAGTGACGCACTAAATGTTGGTATTAATATAACAGCCTAGTCGGTTAAAAAAAAAAAGACTCGGCTACATGACCGTGTTTTATCACTCGTGCCTGCATTGTAACGTTAGCATTATAGTATGAAGCAACACCCAGGTTAAAACCGACATCTGGATGTTTTTTCACGTGATATTTTGTTTAGCTACTGTAGGTTTGTTCCAGAATCGCGATGTGCCCGATGTCTGCACAGATCTACGTAACCTCAATATAGGCTACTGTAGCTATAGCCTATACTTTTATAATGTGAAAGCATTCATGCCAGCATCGGACGTATGTTAATTCAGAAACATTTCCCTAGATGCGTGGTTTATGTCCGGTTTATGTTAACGTTACTGTATGAGAAATGCTACGCGATATGTGGGTAATACACGAGTGGTAGGTACATGCACATTTAAAAAATAAATAAGACTGCGTCATACTGTAGAAAATAATATTTGGCTAACCGTAGCGAACTTGTAAGGTAACCTTTGGTTATTCTATAGTTCAGAATTTATAGCTGACTGTGTACTTTCCAAACGCTCTCGCGAGTTCCAGTGACGCACTGAATGTTGTTATTGAAATCACAGCGTAGTCTAAAAATATAAAAAACACCCGCCAAATGCCTGTTTTTTATCTGTCTTGCCTGCATTGTAACGTTAGGCTAATAGTATTAAGCAACACCCAGGTTAAAACAGACATCTAGATGTTTTTTCACATGATATTTTGTTTACTGTAGCCTCATTCCAGAATCGCGATGTCTCCACATAGAGGTACGTAACCTCAATATAGGCAACTGTATGAGAAATGCTACGCTATATGTGGATAATTCACGAGTGGTAGGTAGATGCACATTTACCAAATAAATAAGACTGCGTCATACTGTAGAAAATAATATTTGCCTAACCGTAGCGAACTTGTAAGGTCACCTTAAAACGTAGCCTATACAGGCTACATGCTCTCGCATTTGGAGTGTTCACATCGCTCTGAAAAAATGCGCTGTTCTGTTTGTTAACATTCCTATATTTACTGTAAGGCAGTTTATTATCAAGTCTAGTGTATTAGCCTATTCATCATGTAATACTTAAAGCGCATCTCTGGGAAGACAGGCGTTTTGATAAACCAGCGCGAGCTGGAGTGATGCACTAAATGTTGGTATTAATATCACAGCCTAGTCGGTAACAAAAAAAAACACTGTTACATGACCGTGTTTTATCACTCTTGCCTGCATTGTAACGTTAGCCTTATAGTATGAACCAACACCCAGGTTAAAACCGACATCTAGATGTTTTTTCACGTGATATTTTGTTTACTGTAGGTTTGTTCCAGAATCGCGATGTGCCCGATGTCTGCACAGAGCTACGTAACCTCAATATAGGCTACTGTAGCTATAGCCTATACTGTTATAATCTGAAAGAATTAATGGCAGCATCTGACGTAGGCTATTTCACAACCATTTCTCTAGATGCGTGAAACGAATGGCTGTGTCGTATTAACGGACATATCCCATTGTTCATAATATCGCAGTGTAACATCTGAAATCAAATGTAGCCAAAATGCGTCATTTGGAAACGTATGCTTGTATAAATCCATGAATGCACATTTATATACTGAAATGGTAGCTGCCATACTTATTTAGGCCTATGTTTAATCGTGTTCTTTTAAACAACGTGTGCGAGGAAAAAGTCTAATTAACGCTGCTTCTTCACCGTCTCTAAAATGAGATCTCCACCATGGAACACGAGAGACTGCAAAATCTAACTGGACCACCAGAGGGCACCAAATACAAGGGAATGGACGGGAGCATAAAAGAAGCACGCAAGGATCCACTGTCAATACATTGACGGTAACAGACATGTGCACACATGACCTGAAGTTGTAGCTACAGCCCAACTTGCAATTACTTTAGTAATTGCACCTTCTCTAGTTATTATTATTATTATTATTATAGGTATTTTGAGAACGCATCTCCTCCTACATGCTTCCACATAGAACAACCATTCCAACTGTACATTGTAGCGTACTACTCACAGTATGTTGCTATGACTTTATGGATGCATAACATTTATACTTTTTGAGATATAATAGTTTTAAAACGTAAAAATGTCCATATACTTAACATGGGAATAGTAATTTCATGTCCTGGCCACTAGGTCGAGAGACTGCAAAATCTAACTGGACCACCAGAGGGCACCAAAAACAAGGGAATGGACGGGAGCATAAAAGAAGCACAAGAATCCACTCTCAATACATTGACGTTAACAGACATGTGCACACATGACCTGAAGTTGTAGCTACAGCCCAACTTGCAATTACTTTAGTAATTGCACCTTTTCTAGTTATTATTATTATTATTATTATTATTATTATAGGTATTTTGAGAACGCATCTCCTCCTACATGCTTCCACATAGAACAACCATTCCAACTGTACATTTTAGCGTACTACTCGCAGTATGTTGCTATGACTTTATGGATGCATAACATTTATACTTTTAGAGATATTATACTTTTAAGACGTAAAAATGCCAGTAATTGCATGTCCTGGCCACTAGGTCTATTCCCTGATTGGCCAATGTGACATGTCACGTGACAGTTTGCATTCCCTGCCTTTTTTCGCTTTGTAATGGCGGCCATGGAAGGTCTTACCGACCGACAAATGCTGCGCGATATGTGGATACTACAAGACCTTACCGAGCGAGAAATGCTACACTATATGTGGATAATACACGACTGGTAGGTAGATGCGCATTTAAAACAAATTAAGACTGCCTCATACTGTAGAAAATAATATTTGGGTAACCGTAGTGAACTTGTAAGGTAACCTTCGAACGTAGCATACAGGCTGCCTCCTGTCCGAATTGCAGTTTGAACTGAAAACATGCGCTGTAGCCTACTGTTAACTTTACTGAAAGTCGGTTTATTATCAAGTTGAGTGTATTAGCCTATTAACCATGTAATACTTAAAGCGCATCTCTGGGAAGGCAGTCCGTTTATTCCAAACGCTCTCGCGAGTTCCAGTGACGCACTGAATGTTGTTATTGAAATCACAGCGTAGTCTAAAAATATAAAAAACACCCGCCAAATGCCTGTTTTTTATCTGTCTTGCCTGCATTGTAACGTTAGGCTAATAGTATTAAGCAACACCCAGGTTAAAACAGACATCTAGATGTTTTTTCACATGATATTTTGTTTACTGTAGCCTCATTCCAGAATCGCGATGTCTCCACATAGAGGTACGTAACCTCAATATAGGCAACTGTATTGCAGTTGGAACATATGTACTGTAAGGTGGTTTATTATCAAGTCGAGTAGTCTATATGGTGTATTAGCCTATTCATCATGTAATACTTAAAGCGCATCTCTGGGAAGACAGGCGTTTTGATAAACGAGCGCGAGCTGGAGTGACGCACTAAATGTTGGTATTAATATCACAGCCTAGTCGGTTAAAAAAAAAAAGACTCGGCTACATGACCGTGTTTTATCACTCGTGCCTGCATTGTAACGTTAGCATTATAGTTTGAAGCAACACCTAGGTTAAAACCGACATCTGGATGTTTTTTCACATTTTGTTTAGCTACTGTAGGTTTGTTCCAGAATCGCGATGTGCCCGATGTCTGCACAGAGCTACGTAACCTCAATATAGGCTACTGTAGCTATAGCCTATACTTTTATAATGTGAAAGCATTCATGCCAGCATCGGACGTATGTTAATTCAGAAACATTTCCCTAGATGCGTGGTTTATGTCCGGTTTATGTTAACGTTGCTGTATGAGAAATGCTACGCGATATGTGGGTAATACACGAGTGGTAGGTACATGCACATTTAAAAAATAAATAAGACTGCGTCATACTGTAGAAAATAATATTTGGCTAACCGTAGCGAACTTGTAAGGTAACCTTTGGTTATTCTATAGTTCAGAATTTATAGCTGACTGTGTACTTTCCAAACGCTCTCTCGCGAGTTCCAGTGACGCACTGAATGTTGTTATTGAAATCACAGCGTAGTCTAAAAATATTTTAAAAAACCGCCAAATGCCTGTTTTTTATCTGTCTTGCCTGCATTGTAACGTTAGGCTAATAGTATTAAGCAACACCCAGGTTAAAACAGACATCTAGATGTTTTTTCACATGATATTTTGTTTACTGTAGCCTCATTCCAGAATCGCGATGTCTCCACATAGAGGTACGTAACCTCAATATAGGCAACTGTATGAGAAATGCTACGCTATATGTGGAGAATTCACGAGTGGTAGGTAGATGCACATTTACCAAATAAATAAGACTGCGTCATACTGTAGAAAATAATATTTGCCTAACCGTAGCGAACTTGTAAGGTCACCTTAAAACGTAGCCTATACAGGCTACATGCTCTCGCATTTGGAGTGTTCACATCGCTCTGAAAAAATGCGCAGTTCTGTTTGTTAACATTCCTATATTTACTGTAAGGCAGTTTATTATCAAGTCTAGTGTATTAGCCTATTCATCATGTAATACTTAAAGCGCATCTCTGGGAAGACAGGCGTTTTGATAAACCAGCGCGAGCTGGAGTGATGCACTAAATGTTGGTATTAATATCACAGCCTAGTCGGTAACAAAAAAAAAACACTGCTACATGACCGTGTTTTATCACTCTTGCCTGCATTGTAACGTTAGCCTTATAGTATGAAGCAACACCCAGGTTAAAACCGACATCTAGATGTTTTTTCACGTGATATTTTGTTTACTGTAGGTTTGTTCCAGAATCGCGATGTGCCCGATGTCTGCACAGAGCTACGTAACCTCAATATAGGCTACTGTAGCTATAGCCTATACTGTTATAATCTGAAAGAATTAATGGCAGCATCTGACGTAGGCTATTTCACAACCATTTCTCTAGATGCGTGAAACGAATGGCTGTGTCGTATTAACGGACATATCCCATTGTTCATAATATCGCAGTGTAACATCTGAAATCAAATGTAGCCAAAATGCGTCATTTGGAAACGTATGCTTGTATAAATCCATGAATGCACATTTATATACTGAAATGGTAGCTGCCATACTTATTTAGGCCTATGTTTAATCGTGTTCTTTTAAACAACGTGTGCGAGGAAAAAGTCTAATTAACGCTGCTTCTTCACCGTCTCTAAAATGAGATCTCCACCATGGAACACGAGAGACTGCAAAATCTAACTGGACCACCAGAGGGCACCAAATACAAGGGAATGGACGGGAGCATAAAAGAAGCACGCAAGGATCCACTGTCAATACATTGACGGTAACAGACATGTGCACACATGACCTGAAGTTGTAGCTACAGCCCAACTTGCAATTACTTTAGTAATTGCACCTTCTCTAGTTATTATTATTATTATTAGTTGGGCTGCTGTAGGCAGCCCAAGTATTGTTCCTACTCATACTTCATATTATTATTATTAGTTGGGCTGCTGTAGGCAGCCCAAGTACTGTTCCTACTCATACTTCATATTATTATTAGTTGGGCTGCTGTAGGCAGCCCAAGTACTGTTCCTACTCATACTTCATATTATTATTATTATTATTATTATTATTATTATAGGTATTTTGAGAACGCATCTCCTCCTACATACTTCCACATAGAACAACCATTCCAACTGTACATTTTAGCGTACTACTCGTAGTATGTTGCTATGACTTTATGGATGCATAACATTTATACTTTTAGAGATATTATACTTTTAAGACGTAAAAATGCCAGTAATTGCATGTCCTGGCCACTAGGTCTATTCCCTGATTGGCCAATGTGACATGTCACGTGACCGTTTGCATTCCCTGCCTTTTTTCGCTTTGTAATGGCGGCCATGGAAGGTCTTACCGACCGACAAATGCTGCGCGATATGTGGATACTACACGACCTTACCGAGCGAGAAATGCTACACTATATGTGGATAATACACGACTGGTAGGTAGATGCGCATTTAAAACAAATTAAGACTGCCTCATACTGTAGAAAATAATATTTGGGTAACCGTAGTGAACTTGTAAGGTAACCTTCGAACGTAGCATACAGGCTGCCTCCTGTCCGAATTGCAGTTTGAACTGAAAACATGCGCTGTAGCCTACTGTTAACTTTACTGAAAGTCGGTTTATTATCAAGTTGAGTGTATTAGCCTATTAACCATGTAATACTTAAAGCGCATCTCTGGGAAGGCAGTCCGTTTATTCCAAACGCTCTCGCGAGTTCCAGTGACGCACTGAATGTTGTTATTGAAATCACAGCGTAGTCTAAAAATAGAAAAAGCACCCGCCAAATGCCTGTTTTTTATCTGTCTTGCCTGCATTGTAACGTTAGGCTAATAGTATTAAGCAACACTCAGGTTAAAACAGACATCTAGATGTTTTTTCACATGATATTTTGTTTACTGTAGCCTCATTCCAGAATCGCGATGTCTCCACATAGAGGTACGTAAGCTCAATATTGGCAACTGTATGAGAAATGCTACGCTATATGTGTGCTACGCTGTATGTAGATAATACACGAGTGGTAGGTACATGCACATTTAAAACAAAATAAGACTGCTTCATACTGTAGAAAATAGTATTTGGCTAACCGTAGCGAACTTGTAAGGTAATCTTACAACGTAGCCTACAAGGCTACCTTTTGTCCGGATTGCAGTTTGAACACCGGTCTGAAAACGTGCTGTTCTGTTTGGTAACATTCATGTATTTACTGTAAGGCGGTTTATTATCAAGTCGAGTAGTCTATGTGGTGTATTGGTCTATTAATCATGTAATACTTAAAGCCCATCTCTGGGAAGGCGGTCCGTTTATTCCAAACGCTCGTTCCAGTGACGCACTGAATGTTGTTATTGAAATCACAGCGTAGTCTGTAAAAATACAAAAGACACTTGGCTATATGACCGTGTTTGTGCATTGTAACGTTAGCCTAATAGTATTAAGCAACACCCAGGTTAAAACAGACATCTAGATGTTTTTCCACATGATATTTTGTTTACTGTAGCCTCATTCGAGAATCGCGATGTCTCCACATAGAGGTACGTAACCTCAATATAGGCAACTGTATTGCAGTTGGAACATATGTACTGTAAGTATGTTTGTTAACATTCATGTATTTACTGTAAGGCGGTTTATTATCAAGTCGAGTAGTCTATGTGGTGTATTAGTCTATTAATCATCTAATACTTAAAACGCATCTCTGGGAAGGCGGTCCGTTTATTCCAAACGCTCGTTCCAGTGACGCACTGAATGTTGTTATTGAAATCACAGCGTAGTCTGTAAAAATACAAAAGACACTTGGCTATATGACCGTGTTTGTGCATTGTAACGTTAGCCTAATAGTATTAAGCATCTTGTCATGCAGGTGCGCATTCAGAGTTAACAGCAAATCGTATTTGTGCTTGATGCTAATGCTGCATTTCCAACTAGGAATTGTCGGATTTGCTTTGTAGTCGCGTCAATGACCTTCAATATGCACTTATTGTAGGCTACTTCGCTTTGGAGTCTGAAACAAATCCACTGTTAACGTTAATGTTTGTTAACATTCCTGTATTTACTGTAAGGCGGTTTATTACCAAGTCCAGTGTATTAGCCTATTAATCAGGTAATACTTAAAAGCGCATCTCTGGGAAGCCAGTCCGGTTTGATTTCAAACGCTCGCGAGTCATGCAGTGAATGTTGGTATTTATATCACAGCCTAGTCGGTAACAAAAAAAAAAACACTCTGCTACATGACCGTGTTTTATCACTCTTGCCTGCATTGTAACGTTAGTGTAATAGTATTAAGCAACACCCAGGTTAAAACCGACATCTAGATGTTTTTTCACGTGATATTTTGTTTACTGTAGGTTTGTTCCAGAATCGCGATGTGCCCGATGTCTGCACAGAGCTACGTAACCTCAATATAGGCTACTGTAGCTATAGCCTATACTTTTATAATCTGAAAGAATTAATGGCAGCATCTGACGTAGGCTATTTCACAACCATTTCTCTAGATGCGTGAAACGAATGGCTGTGTCGTATTAACGGACATATCCCATTGTTCATAATATCGCAGTGTAACATTGAAATCAAATGTAGCCAAAATGCGTCATTTGGAAACGTATGCTTGTATAA
Source organism: Synaphobranchus kaupii (assembly GCA_029718625.1). Classification (NCBI taxonomy): domain Eukaryota; kingdom Metazoa; phylum Chordata; class Actinopteri; order Anguilliformes; family Synaphobranchidae; genus Synaphobranchus; species Synaphobranchus kaupii. The sequence goes on along the minus strand of CM056389.1, from coordinate 36,607,472 downwards.
ATCCATGAATGCACATTTATATACTGAAATGGTAGCTGCCATACTTATTTAGGCCTATGTTTAATCGTGTTCTTTTAAACAACGTGTGCGAGGAAAAAGTCTAATTAACGCTGCTTCTTCACCGTCTCTAAAATGAGATCTCCACCATGGAACACGAGAGACTGCAAAATCTAACTGGACCACCAGAGGGCACCAAATACAAGGGAATGGACGGGAGCATAAAAGAAGCGCGCAAGGATCCACTTTCAATACATTGACGGTAACAGACATGTGCACACATGACCTGAAGTTGTAGCTACAGCCCAACTTGCAATTACTTTAGTAATTGCACCTTCTCTAGTTATTATTATTATTATTATTATTATTATTATTATAGGTATTTTGAGAACGCATCTCCTCCTACATGCTTCCACATAGAACAACCATTCCAACTGTACATTGTAGCGTACTACTCACAGTATGTTGCTATGACTTTATGGATGCATAACATTTATACTTTTTGAGATATAATAGTTTTAAAGTGTAAAAATGGCAGTAATTTCATTTTCTGGCCACTAGGTCTATTCCCTGATTGGCCAATGTGACATATCACGTGACCGTTTCCAGATTCTGCCTATTTTCGCTGTGTAATGGCGGCCATGGAATGTCTTGCCGACCGAGAGTAGCCTACAGGCTGCCTACAGGCGACCTCCTGTCCGAATTGCAGTTTGAACTGAAAACATGCGCTGTACTGAAAGTCGGTTTATTATCAAGTTGAGTGTATTAGCCTATTAACCATGTAATACTTAAAGCGCATCTCTGGGAAGGCAGTCCGTTTATTCCAAACCCTCTCGCGAGTTCCAGTGACGCACTGAATGTTGTTATTGAAATCACAGCGTAGTCTAAAAATAGAAAGAACACCCGCCAAATGCCTGTTTTTTATCTGTCTTGCCTGCATTGTAACGTTAGGCTAATAGTATTAAGCAACACCCAGGTTAAAACAGACATCTAGATGTTTTTCCACATGATATTTTGTTTACTGTAGCCTCATTCGAGAATCGCGATGTCTCCACATAGAGGTACGTAACCTCAATATAGGCAACTGTATTGCAGTTGGAACATATGTACTGTAAGTATGTTTGTTAACATTCATGTATTTACTGTAAGGCGGTTTATTATCAAGTCGAGTAGTCTATGTGGTGTATTAGTCTATTAATCATCTAATACTTAAAACGCATCTCTGGGAAGGCGGTCCGTTTATTCCAAACGCTCGTTCCAGTGACGCACTGAATGTTGTTATTGAAATCACAGCGTAGTCTGTAAAAATACAAAAGACACTTGGCTATATGACCGTGTTTGTGCATTGTAACGTTAGCCTAATAGTATTAAGCAACACCCAGGTTAAAACAGACATCTAGATGTTTTTCCACATGATATTTTGTTTACTGTAGCCTCATTCGAGAATCGCGATGTCTCCACATAGAGGTACGTAACCTCAATATAGGCAACTGTATTGCAGTTGGAACATATGTACTGTAAGTATGTTTGTTAACATTCATGTATTTACTGTAAGGCGGTTTATTATCAAGTCGAGTAGTCTATGTGGTGTATTAGTCTATTAATCATCTAATACTTAAAACGCATCTCTGGGAAGGCGGTCCGTTTATTCCAAACGCTCGTTCCAGTGACGCACTGAATGTTGTTATTGAAATCACAGCGTAGTCTGTAAAAATACAAAAGACACTTGGCTATATGACCGTGTTTGTGCATTGTAACGTTAGCCTAATAGTATTAAGCAACACCCAGGTTAAAACAGACATCTAGATGTTTTTCCACATGATATTTTGTTTACTGTAGCCTCATTCGAGAATCGCGATGTCTCCACATAGAGGTACGTAACCTCAATATAGGCAACTGTATTGCAGTTGGAACATATGTACTGTAAGTATGTTTGTTAACATTCATGTATTTACTGTAAGGCGGTTTATTATCAAGTCGAGTAGTCTATGTGGTGTATTAGTCTATTAATCATCTAATACTTAAAACGCATCTCTGGGAAGGCGGTCCGTTTATTCCAAACGCTCGTTCCAGTGACGCACTGAATGTTGTTATTGAAATCACAGCGTAGTCTGTAAAAATACAAAAGACACTTGGCTATATGACCGTGTTTGTGCATTGTAACGTTAGCCTAATAGTATTAAGCATCTTGTCATGCAGGTGCGCATTCAGAGTTAACAGCAAATCGTATTTGTGCTTGATGCTAATGCTGCATTTCCAACTAGGAATTGTCGGATTTGCTTTGTAGTCGCGTCAATGACCTTCAATATGCACTTATTGTAGGCTACTTCGCTTTGGAGTCTGAAACAAATCCACTGTTAACGTTAATGTTTGTTAACATTCCTGTATTTACTGTAAGGCGGTTTATTATCAAGTCCAGTGTATTAGCCTATTAATCAGGTAATACTTAAAAGCGCATCTCTGGGAAGCCAGTCCGGTTTGATTTCAAACGCTCGCGAGTCATGCAGTGAATGTTGGTATTTATATCACAGCCTAGTCGGTAACAAAAAAAAAAACACTCTGCTACATGACCGTGTTTTATCACTCTTGCCTGCATTGTAACGTTAGTGTAATAGTATTAAGCAACACCCAGGTTAAAACCGACATCTAGATGTTTTTTCACGTGATATTTTGTTTACTGTAGGTTTGTTCCAGAATCGCGATGTGCCCGATGTCTGCACAGAGCTACGTAACCTCAATATAGGCTACTGTAGCTATAGCCTATACTGTTATAATCTGAAAGAATTAATGGCAGCATCTGACGTAGGCTATTTCACAACCATTTCTCTAGATGCGTGAAACGAATGGCTGTGTCGTATTAACGGACATATCCCATTGTTCATAATATCGCAGTGTAACATCTGAAATCAAATGTAGCCAAAATGCGTCATTTGGAAACGTATGCTTGTATAAATCCATGAATGCACATTTATATACTGAAATGGTAGCTGCCATACTTATTTAGGCCTATGTTTAATCGTGTTCTTTTAAACAACGTGTGCGAGGAAAAAGTCTAATTAACGCTGCTTCTTCACCGTCTCTAAAATGAGATCTCCACCATGGAACACGAGAGACTGCAAAATCTAACTGGACCACCAGAGGGCACCAAATACAAGGGAATGGACGGGAGCATAAAAGAAGCGCGCAAGGATCCACTGTCAATACATTGACGGTAACAGACATGTGCACACATGACCTGAAGTTGTAGCTACAGCCCAACTTGCAATTACTTTAGTAATTGCACCTTCTCTAGTTATTATTATTATTATTATTATTATTATAGGTATTTTGAGAACGCATCTCCTCCTACATACTTCCACATAGAACAACCATTCCAACTGTACATTTTAGCGTACTACTCGTAGTATGTTGCTATGACTTTATGGATGCATAACATTTATACTTTTAGAGATATTATACTTTTAAGACGTAAAAATGCCAGTAATTGCATGTCCTGGCCACTAGGTCTATTCCCTGATTGGCCAATGTGACATGTCACGTGACCGTTTGCATTCCCTGCCTTTTTTCGCTTTGTAATGGCGGCCATGGAAGGTCTTACCGACCGACAAATGCTGCGCGATATGTGGATACTACACGACCTTACCGAGCGAGAAATGCTACACTATATGTGGATAATACACGACTGGTAGGTAGATGCGCATTTAAAACAAATTAAGACTGCCTCATACTGTAGAAAATAATATTTGGGTAACCGTAGTGAACTTGTAAGGTAACCTTCGAACGTAGCATACAGGCTGCCTCCTGTCCGAATTGCAGTTTGAACTGAAAACATGCGCTGTAGCCTACTGTTAACTTTACTGAAAGTCGGTTTATTATCAAGTTGAGTGTATTAGCCTATTAACCATGTAATACTTAAAGCGCATCTCTGGGAAGGCAGTCCGTTTATTCCAAACGCTCTCGCGAGTTCCAGTGACGCACTGAATGTTGTTATTGAAATCACAGCGTAGTCTAAAAATAGAAAAAGCACCCGCCAAATGCCTGTTTTTTATCTGTCTTGCCTGCATTGTAACGTTAGGCTAATAGTATTAAGCAACACTCAGGTTAAAACAGACATCTAGATGTTTTTTCACATGATATTTTGTTTACTGTAGCCTCATTCCAGAATCGCGATGTCTCCACATAGAGGTACGTAAGCTCAATATTGGCAACTGTATGAGAAATGCTACGCTATATGTGTGCTACGCTGTATGTAGATAATACACGAGTGGTAGGTACATGCACATTTAAAACAAAATAAGACTGCGTCATACTGTAGAAAATAGTATTTGGCTAACCGTAGCGAACTTGTAAGGTAATCTTACAACGTAGCCTACAAGGCTACCTTTTGTCCGGATTGCAGTTTGAACACCGGTCTGAAAACGTGCTGTTCTGTTTGGTAACATTCATGTATTTACTGTAAGGCGGTTTATTATCAAGTCGAGTAGTCTATGTGGTGTATTAGTCTATTAATCATGTAATACTTAAAGCCCATCTCTGGGAAGGCGGTCCGTTTATTCCAAACGCTCGTTCCAGTGACGCACTGAATGTTGTTATTGAAATCACAGCGTAGTCTGTAAAAATACAAAAGACACTTGGCTATATGACCGTGTTTGTGCATTGTAACGTTAGCCTAATAGTATTAAGCAACACTCAGGTTAAAACAGACATCTAGATGTTTTTCCACATGATATTTTGTTTACTGTAGCCTCATTCGAGAATCGCGATGTCTCCACATAGAGGTACGTAACCTCAATATAGGCAACTGTATTGCAGTTGGAACATATGTACTGTAAGTATGTTTGTTAACATTCATGTATTTACTGTAAGGCGGTTTATTATCAAGTCGAGTAGTCTATGTGGTGTATTAGTCTATTAATCATCTAATACTTAAAACGCATCTCTGGGAAGGCGGTCCGTTTATTCCAAACGCTCGTTCCACTGACGCACTGAATGTTGTTATTGAAATCACAGCGTAGTCTGTAAAAATACAAAAGACACTTGGCTATATGACCGTGTTTGTGCATTGTAACGTTAGCCTAATAGTATTAAGCATCTTGTCATGCAGGTGCGCATTCAGAGTTAACAGCAAATCGTATTTGTGCTTGATGCTAATGCTGCATTTCCAACTAGGAATTGTCGGATTTGCTTTGTAGTCGCGTCAATGACCTTCAATATGCACTTATTGTAGGCTACTTCGCTTTGGAGTCTGAAACAAATCCACTGTTAACGTTAATGTTTGTTAACATTCCTGTATTTACTGTAAGGCGGTTTATTATGAAGTCCAGTGTATTAGCCTATTAATCAGGTAATACTTAAAAGCGCATCTCTGGGAAGCCAGTCCGGTTTGATTTCAAACGCTCGCGAGTCATGCAGTGAATGTTGGTATTTATATCACAGCCTAGTCGGTAACAAACAAAAAAACACTCTGCTACATGACCGTGTTTTATCACTCTTGCCTGCATTGTAACGTTAGTGTAATAGTATTAAGCAACACCCAGGTTAAAACCGACATCTAGATGTTTTTTCACGTGATATTTTGTTTACTGTAGGTTTGTTCCAGAATCGCGATGTGCCCGATGTCTGCACAGAGCTACGTAACCTCAATATAGGCTACTGTAGCTATAGCCTATACTGTTATAATCTGAAAGAATTAATGGCAGGATCTGACGTAGGCTATTTCACAACCATTTCTCTAGATGCGTGAAACGAATGGCTGTGTCGTATTAACGGACATATCCCATTGTTCATAATATCGCAGTGTAACATCTGAAATCAAATGTAGCCAAAATGCGTCATTTGGAAACGTATGCTTGTATAAATCCATGAATGCACATTTATATACTGAAATGGTAGCTGCCATACTTATTTAGGCCTATGTTTAATCGTGTTCTTTTAAACAACGTGTGCGAGGAAAAAGTCTAATTAACGCTGCTTCTTCACCGTCTCTAAAATGAGATCTCCACCATGGAACACGAGAGACTGCAAAATCTAACTGGACCACCAGAGGGCACCAAATACAAGGGAATGGACGGGAGCATAAAAGAAGCGCGCAAGGATCCACTGTCAATACATTGACGGTAACAGACATGTGCACACATGACCTGAAGTTGTAGCTACAGCCCAACTTGCAATTACTTTAGTAATTGCACCTTCTCTAGTTATTATTATTATAGGTATTTTGAGAACGCATCTCCTCCTACATGCTTCCACATAGAACAACCATTCCAACTGTACATTGTAGCGTACTACTCACAGTATGTTGCTATGACTTTATGGATGCATAACATTTATACTTTTTGAGATATAATAGTTTTAAAGTGTAAAAATGGCAGTAATTTCATTTTCTGGCCACTAGGTCTATTCCCTGATTGGCCAATGTGACATATCACGTGACCGTTTCCAGATTCTGCCTATTTTCGCTGTGTAATGTCTTGCCGACCGAGAAATGCTACGCGATATGTGGATAATACAGGACCTTACCGAGCGTGAAATGCTACACTATATGTGGATAATACACGACTGGTAGGTAGATGCGCATTTAAAACAAATTAAGACTGCCTCATACTGTAGAAAATAATATTTGGGTAACCGTAGTGAACTTGTAAGGTAACCTTCGAACGTAGCATACAGGCTGCCTCCTGTCCGAATTGCAGTTTGAACTGAAAACATGCGCTGTAGCCTACTGTTAACTTTACTGAAAGTCGGTTTATTATCAAGTTCAGTGTATTAGCCTATTAACCATGTAATACTTAAAGCGCATCTCTGGGAAGGCAGTCCGTTTATTCCAAACGCTCTCGCGAGTTCCAGTGACGCACTGAATGTTGTTATTGAAATCACAGCGTAGTCTAAAAATATAAAAAACACCCGCCAAATGCCTGTTTTTTATCTGTCTTGCCTGCATTGTAACGTTAGGCTAATAGTATTAAGCAACACCCAGGTTAAAACAGACATCTAGATGTTTTTTCACATGATATTTTGTTTACTGTAGCCTCATTCCAGAATCGCGATGTCTCCACATAGAGGTACGTAACCTCAATATAGGCAACTGTATTGCAGTTGGAACATATGTACTGTAAGGTGGTTTATTATCAAGTCGAGTAGTCTATATGGTGTATTAGCCTATGCATCATGTAATACTTAAAGCGCATCTCTCGGAAGGCAGGCGTTTTGATAAACGAGCGCGAGCTGGAGTGACGCACTAAATGTTGGTATTAATATCACAGCCTAGTCGGTTAAAAAAAAAAAAAAGACTCGGCTACATGACCGTGTTTTATCACTCGTGCCTGCATTGTAACGTTAGCATTATAGTATGAAGCAACACCCAGGTTAAAACCGACATCTGGATGTTTTTTCACGTGATATTTTGTTTAGCTACTGTAGGTTTGTTCCAGAATCGCGATGTGCCCGATGTCTGCACAGAGCTACGTAACCTCAATATAGGCTACTGTAGCTATAGCCTATACTTTTATAATGTGAAAGCATTCATGCCAGCATCGGACGTATGTTAATTCAGAAACATTTCCCTAGATGCGTGGTTTATGTCCGGTTTATGTTAACGTTGCTGTATGAGAAATGCTACGCGATATGTGGGTAATACACGAGTGGTAGGTACATGCACATTTAAAAAATAAATAAGACTGCGTCATACTGTAGAAAATAATATTTGGCTAACCGTAGCGAACTTGTAAGGTAACCTTTGGTTATTCTATAGTTCAGAATTTATAGCTGACTGTGTAGCCTACTTTCCAAACGCTCTCGCGAGTTCCAGTGACGCACTGAATGTTGTTATTGAAATCACAGCGTAGTCTAAAAATAGAAAAAACACCCGCCAAATGCCTGTTTTTTATCTGTCTTGCCTGCATTGTAACGTTAGGCTAATAGTATTAAGCAACACCCAGGTTAAAACAGACATCTAGATGTTTTTTCACATGATATTTTGTTTACTGTAGCCTCATTCCAGAATCGCGATGTCTCCACATAGAGGTACGTAACCTCAATATAGGCAACTGTATGAGAAATGCTACGCTATATGTGGATAATTCACGAGTGGTAGGTAGATGCACATTTACCAAATAAATAAGACTGCGTCATACTGTAGAAAATAATATTTGCCTAACCGTAGCGAACTTGTAAGGTCACCTTAAAACGTAGCCTATACAGGCTACATGCTCTCGCATTTGGAGTGTTCACATCGCTCTGAAAAAAATGCGCTGTTCTGTTTGTTAACATTCCTATATTTACTGTAAGGCAGTTTATTATCAAGTCTAGTGTATTAGCCTATTCATCATGTAATACTTAAAGCGCATCTCTGGGAAGACAGGCGTTTTGATAAACCAGCGCGAGCTGGAGTGATGCACTAAATGTTGGTATTAATATCACAGCCTAGTCGGTAACAAAAAAAAAACACTGCTACATGACCGTGTTTTATCACTCTTGCCTGCATTGTAACGTTAGCCTTATAGTATGAAGCAACACCCAGGTTAAAACCGACATCTAGATGTTTTTTCACGTGATATTTTGTTTACTGTAGGTTTGTTCCAGAATCGCGATGTGCCCGATGTCTGCACAGAGCTACGTAACCTCAATATAGGCTACTGTAGCTATAGCCTATACTGTTATAATCTGAAAGAATTAATGGCAGCATCATGGCAGCATCTGACGTAGGCTATTTCACAACCATTTCTCTAGATGCGTGAAACGAATGGCTGTGTCGTATTAACGGACATATCCCATTGTTCATAATATCGCAGTGTAACATCTGAAATCAAATGTAGCCAAAATGCGTCATTTGGAAACGTATGCTTGTATAAATCCATGAATGCACATTTATATACTGAAATGGTAGCTGCCATACTTATTTAGGCCTATGTTTAATCGTGTTCTTTTAAACAACGTGTGCGAGGAAAAAGTCTAATTAACGCTGCTTCTTCACCGTCTCTAAAATGAGATCTCCACCATGGAACACGAGAGACTGCAAAATCTAACTGGACCACCAGAGGGCACCAAATACAAGGGAATGGACGGGAGCATAAAAGAAGCACGCAAGGATCCACTGTCAATACATTGACGTTAACAGACATGTGCACACATGACCTGAAGTTGTAGCTACAGCCCAACTTGCAATTACTTTAGTAATTGCACCTTCTCTAGTTATTATTATTATTATTATTATAGGTATTTTGAGAACGCATCTCCTCCTACATGCTTCCACATAGAACAACCATTCCAACTGTACATTTTAGCGTACTACTCGCAGTATGTTGCTATGACTTTATGGATGCATAACATTTATACTTTTAGAGATATTATACTTTTAAGACGTAAAAATGCCAGTAATTGCATGTCCTGGCCACTAGGTCTATTCCCTGATTGGCCAATGTGACATGTCACGTGACAGTTTGCATTCCCTGCCTTTTTTCGCTTTGTAATGGCGGCCATGGAAGGTCTTACCGACCGACAAATGCTGCGCGATATGTGGATACTACAAGACCTTACCGAGCGAGAAATGCTACACTATATGTGGATAATACACAACTGGTAGGTAGATGCGCATTTAAAACAAATTAAGACTGCCTCATACTGTAGAAAATAATATTTGGGTAACCGTAGTGAACTTGTAAGGTAACCTTCGAACGTAGCATACAGGCTGCCTCCTGTCCGAATTGCAGTTTGAACTGAAAACATGCGCTGTAGCCTACTGTTAACTTTACTGAAAGTCGGTTTATTATCAAGTTGAGTATATTAGCCTATTAACCATGTAATACTTAAAGCGCATCTCTGGGAAGGCAGTCCGTTTATTCCAAACGCTCTCGCGAGTTCCAGTGACGCACTGAATGTTGTTATTGAAATCACAGCGTAGTCTAAAAATAGAAAAAACACCCGCCAAATGCCTGTTTTTTATCTGTCTTGCCTGCATTGTAACGTTAGGCTAATAGTATTAAGCAACACCCAGGTTAAAACAGACATCTAGATGTTTTTTTCACATGATATTTTGTTTACTGTAGCCTCATTCCAGAATCGCGATGTCTCCACATAGAGGTACGTAACCTCAATATAGGCAACTGTATGAGAAATGCTACGCTATATGTGGATAATTCACGAGTGGTAGGTAGATGCACATTTACCAAATAAATAAGACTGCGTCATACTGTAGAAAATAATATTTGCCTAACCGTAGCGAACTTGTAAGGTAACCTTAAAACGTCGCCTATACAGGCTACATGCTCTCGCATTTGGAGTGTTCGCTCTGAAAAAATGCGCTGTTCTGTTTGTTAACATTCCTATATTTACTGTAAGGCAGTTTATTATCAAGTCTAGTGTATTAGCCTATTCATCATGTAATACTTAAAGCGCATCTCTGGGAAGACAGGCGTTTTGATAAACCAGCGCGAGCTGGAGTGATGCACTAAATGTTGGTATTAATATCACAGCCTAGTCGGTAACAAAAAAAAAACACTGCTACATGACCGTGTTTTATCACTCTTGCCTGCATTGTAACGTTAGCCTTATAGTATGAAGCAACACCCAGGTTAAAACCGACATCTAGATGTTTTTTCACGTGATATTTTGTTTACTGTAGGTTTGTTCCAGAATCGCGATGTGCCCGATGTCTGCACAGAGCTACGTAACCTCAATATAGGCTACTGTAGCTATAGCCTATACTGTTATAATCTGAAAGAATTAATGGCAGCATCTGACGTAGGCTATTTCACAACCATTTCTCTAGATGCGTGAAACGAATGGCTGTGTCGTATTAACGGACATATCCCATTGTTCATAATATCGCAGTGTAACATCTGAAATCAAATGTAGCCAAAATGCGTCATTTGGAAACGTATGCTTGTATAAATCCATGAATGCACATTTATATACTGAAATGGTAGCTGCCATACTTATTTAGGCCTATGTTTAATCGTGTTCTTTTAAACAACGTGTGCGAGGAAAAAGTCTAATTAACGCTGCTTCTTCACCGTCTCTAAAATGAGATCTCCACCATGGAACACGAGAGACTGCAAAATCTAACTGGACCACCAGAGGGCACCAAATACAAGGGAATGGACGGGAGCATAAAAGAAGCACGCAAGGATCCACTGTCAATACATTGACGGTAACAGACATGTGCACACATGACCTGAAGTTGTAGCTACAGCCCAACTTGCAATTACTTTAGTAATTGCACCTTCTCTAGTTATTAGTTGGGCTGCTGTAGGCAGCCCAAGTACTGTTCCTACTCATACTTCATATTATTAGTTGGGCTGCTGTAGGCAGCCCAAGTACTGTTCCTACTCATACTTCATATTATTATTATTAGTTGGGCTGCTGTAGGCAGCCCAAGTACTGTTCCTACTCATACTTCATATTATTATTAGTTGGGCTGCTGTAGGCAGCCCAAGTACTGTTCCTACTCATACTTCATATTATTATTATTATTATTATTATTATTATTATTATTATTATTATTATTATTATTATAGGTATTTTGAGAACGCATCTCCTCCTACATGCTTCCACATAGAACAACCATTCCAACTGTACATTTTAGCGTACTACTCGCAGTATGTTGCTATGACTTTATGGATGCATAACATTTATACTTTTAGAGATATTATACTTTTAAGACGTAAAAATGCCAGTAATTGCATGTCCTGGCCACTAGGTCTATTCCCTGATTGGCCAATGTGACATGTCACGTGACAGTTTGCATTCCCTGCCTTTTTTCGCTTTGTAATGGCGGCCATGGAAGGTCTTACCGACCGACAAATGCTGCGCGATATGTGGATACTACAAGACCTTACCGAGCGAGAAATGCTACACTATATGTGGATAATACACAACTGGTAGGTAGATGCGCATTTAAAACAAATTAAGACTGCCTCATACTGTAGAAAATAATATTTGGGTAACCGTAGTGAACTTGTAAGGTAACCTTCGAACGTAGCATACAGGCTGCCTCCTGTCCGAATTGCAGTTTGAACTGAAAACATGCGCTGTAGCCTACTGTTAACTTTACTGAAAGTCGGTTTATTATCAAGTTGAGTATATTAGCCTATTAACCATGTAATACTTAAAGCGCATCTCTGGGAAGGCAGTCCGTTTATTCCAAACGCTCTCGCGAGTTCCAGTGACGCACTGAATGTTGTTATTGAAATCACAGCGTAGTCTAAAAATAGAAAAAACACCCGCCAAATGCCTGTTTTTTATCTGTCTTGCCTGCATTGTAATGTTAGGCTAATAGTATTAAGCAACACCCAGGTTAAAACAGACATCTAGATGTTTTTTCACATGATATTTTGTTTACTGTAGCCTCATTCCAGAATCGCGATGTCTCCACATAGAGGTACGTAACCTCAATATAGGCAACTGTATGAGAAATGCTACGCTATATGTGGATAATTCACGAGTGGTAGGTAGATGCACATTTACCAAATAAATAAGACTGCGTCATACTGTAGAAAATAATATTTGCCTAACCGTAGCGAACTTGTAAGGTAACCTTAAAACGTCGCCTATACAGGCTACATGCTCTCGCATTTGGAGTGTTCACATCGCTCTGAAAAAATGCGCTGTTCTGTTTGTTAAGATTCCTATATTTACTGTAAGGCAGTTTATTATCAAGTCTAGTGTATTAGCCTATTCATCATTTAATACTTAAAGCGCATCTCTGGGAAGACAGGCGTTTTGATAAACCAGCGCGAGCTGGAGTGATGCACTAAATGTTGGTATTAATATCACAGCCTAGTCGGTAACAAAAAAAAAAACACTCTGCTACATGACCGTGTTTTATCACTCTTGCCTGCATTGTAACGTTAGCCTTATAGTATGAAGCAACACCGAGGTTAAAACCGACATCTAGATGTTTTTTCACGTGATATTTTGTTTACTGTAGGTTTGTTCCAGAATCGCGATGTGCCCGATGTCTGCACAGAGCTACGTAACCTCAATATAGGCTACTGTAGCTTAGCCTATACTGTTATAATCTGAAAGAATTAATGGCAGCATCTGACGTAGGCTATTTCACAACCATTTCTCTAGATGCGTGAAACGAATGGCTGTGTCGTATTAACGGACATATCCCATTGTTCATAATATCGCAGTGTAACATCTGAAATCAAATGTAGCCAAAATGCGTCATTTGGAAACGTATGCTTGTATAAATCCATGAATGCACATTTATATACTGAAATGGTAGCTGCCATACTTATTTAGGCCTATGTTTAATCGTGTTCTTTTAAACAACGTGTGCGAGGAAAAAGTCTAATTAACGCTGCTTCTTCACCGTCTCTAAAATGAGATCTCCACCATGGAACACGAGAGACTGCAAAATCTAACTGGACCACCAGAGGGCACCAAATACAAGGGAATGGACGGGAGCATAAAAGAAGCACGCAAGGATCCACTGTCAATACATTGACGTTAACAGACATGTGCACACATGACCTGAAGTTGTAGCTACAGCCCAACTTGCAATTACTTTAGTAATTGCACCTTCTCTAGTTATTATTATTATTATTAGTTGGGCTGCTGTAGGCAGCCCAAGTATTGTTCCTACTCATACTTCATATTATTAGTTGGGCTGCTGTAGGCAGCCCAAGTATTGTTCCTACTCATACTTCATATTATTATTATTATTATTATTATTATTATTATAGGTATTTTGAGAACGCATCTCCTCCTACATGCTTCCACATAGAACAACCATTCCAACTGTACATTTTAGCGTACTACTCGCAGTATGTTGCTATGACTTTATGGATGCATAACATTTATACTTTTAGAGATATTATACTTTTAAGACGTAAAAATGCCAGTAATTGCATGTCCTGGCCACTAGGTCTATTCCCTGATTGGCCAATGTGACATCTCACGTGACAGTTTGCATTCCCTGCCTTTTTTCGCTTTGTAATGGCGGCCATGGAAGGTCTTACCGACCGACAAATGCTGCGCGATATGTGGATACTACAAGACCTTACCGAGCGAGAGATGCTACACTATATGTGGATAATACACGACTGGTAGGAAGATGCGCATTTAAAACAAATTAAGACTGCCTCATACTGTAGAAAATAATATTTGGGTAACCGTAGTGAACTTGTAAGGTAACCTTCGAACGTAGCATACAGGCTGCCTCCTGTCCGAATTGCAGTTTGAACTGAAAACATGCGCTGTACTGTTAACTTCACTGTAAGTCGGTTTATTATCAAGTTGAGTGTATTAGCCTATTAACCATGTAATACTTAAAGCGCATCTCTGGGAAGGCAGTCCGTTTATTCCAAACGTTCTGGCGAGTTCCAGTGACGCACTGAATGTTGTTATTGAAATCACAGCGTAGTCTAAAAATATAAAAAACACCCGCCAAATGCCTGTTTTTTATCTGTCTTGCCTGCATTGTAACGTTAGGCTAATAGTATTAAGCAACACCCAGGTTAAAACAGACATCTAGATGTTTTTTCACATGATATTTTGTTTACTGTAGCCTCATTCCAGAATCGCGATGTCTCCACATAGAGGTACGTAACCTCAATATAGGCAACTGTATTGCAGTTGGAACATATGTAGCTACTGTAAGGTGGTTTATTATCAAGTCGAGTAGTCTATATGGTGTATTAGCCTATTCATCATGTAATACTTAAAGCGCATCTCTCGGAAGGCAGGCGTTTTGATAAACGAGCGCGAGCTGGAGTGACGCACTAAATGTTGGTATTAATATCACAGCCTAGTCGGTTAAAAAAAAAAAGACTCGGCTACATGACCGTGTTTTATCACTCGTGCCTGCATTGTAACGTTAGCATTATAGTATGAAGCAACACCCAGGTTAAAACCGACATCTGGATGTTTTTTCACGTGATATTTTGTTTAGCTACTGTAGGTTTGTTCCAGAATCGCGATGTGCCCGATGTCTGCACAGAGCTACGTAACCTCAATATAGGCTACTGTAGCTATAGCCTATACTTTTATAATGTGAAAGCATTCATGCCAGCATCGGACGTAGCCTATGTTAATTCAGAAACATTTCCCTAGATGCGTGGTTTATGTCCGGTTTATGTTAACGTTGCTGTATGAGAAATGCTACGCGATATGTGGGTAATACACGAGTGGTAGGTACATGCACATTTAAAAAATAAATAAGACTGCGTCATACTGTAGAAAATAATATTTGGCTAACCGTAGCGAACTTGTAAGGTAACCTTTGGTTATTCTATAGTTCAGAATTTATAGCTGACTGTGTACTTTCCAAACGCTCTCGCGAGTTCCAGTGACGCACTGAATGTTGTTATTGAAATCACAGCGTAGTCTAAAAATATAAAAAACACCCGCCAAATGCCTGTTTTTTATCTGTCTTGCCTGCATTGTAACGTTAGGCTAATAGTATTAAGCAACACCCAGGTTAAAACAGACATCTAGATGTTTTTTCACATGATATTTTGTTTACTGTAGCCTCATTCCAGAATCGCGATGTCTCCACATAGAGGTACGTAACCTCAATATAGGCAACTGTATGAGAAATGCTACGCTATATGTGGATAATTCACGAGTGGTAGGTAGATGCACATTTACCAAATAAATACGACTGCGTCATACTGTAGAAAATAATATTTGCCTAACCGTAGCGAACTTGTAAGGTCACCTTAAAACGTAGCCTATACAGGCTACATGCTCTCGCATTTGGAGTGTTCACATCGCTCTGAAAAAATGCGCTGTTCTGTTTGTTAACATTCCTATATTTACTGTAAGGCAGTTTATTATCAAGTCTAGTGTATTAGCCTATTCATCATGTAATAC
This sequence comes from Synaphobranchus kaupii, assembly GCA_029718625.1. Lineage (NCBI taxonomy): Eukaryota > Metazoa > Chordata > Actinopteri > Anguilliformes > Synaphobranchidae > Synaphobranchus > Synaphobranchus kaupii. Next base: position 36,591,656 of record CM056389.1, on the reverse strand, counting down.
TTAAAGCGCATCTCTGGGAAGACAGGCGTTTTGATAAACCAGCGCGAGCTGGAGTGATGCACTAAATGTTGGTATTAATATCACAGCCTAGTCGGTAACAAAAAAAAAACACTGCTACATGACCGTGTTTTATCACTCTTGCCTGCATTGTAACGTTAGCCTTATAGTATGAAGCAACACCCAGGTTAAAACCGACATCTAGATGTTTTTTCACGTGATATTTTGTTTACTGTAGGTTTGTTCCAGAATCGCGATGTGCCCGATGTCTGCACAGAGCTACGTAACCTCAATATAGGCTACTGTAGCTATAGCCTATACTGTTATAATCTGAAAGAATTAATGGCAGCATCTGACGTAGGCTATTTCACAACCATTTCTCTAGATGCGTGAAACGAATGGCTGTGTCGTATTAACGGACATATCCCATTGTTCATAATATCGCAGTGTAACATCTGAAATCAAATGTAGCCAAAATGCGTCATTTGGAAACGTATGCTTGTATAAATCCATGAATGCACATTTATATACTGAAATGGTAGCTGCCATACTTATTTAGGCCTATGTTTAATCGTGTTCTTTTAAACAACGTGTGCGAGGAAAAAGTCTAATTAACGCTGCTTCTTCACCGTCTCTAAAATGAGATCTCCACCATGGAACACGAGAGACTGCAAAATCTAACTGGACCACCAGAGGGCACCAAATACAAGGGAATGGACGGGAGCATAAAAGAAGCACGCAAGGATCCACTGTCAATACATTGACGGTAACAGACATGTGCACACATGACCTGAAGTTGTAGCTACAGCCCAACTTGCAATTACTTTAGTAATTGCACCTTCTCTAGTTATTATTATTAGTTGGGCTGCTGTAGGCAGCCCAAGTATTGTTCCTACTCATACTTCATATTATTATTATTATTATTATTATTATTATTATTATTATAGGTATTTTGAGAACGCATCTCCTCCTACATACTTCCACATAGAACAACCATTCCAACTGTACATTTTAGCGTACTACTCGTAGTATGTTGCTATGACTTTATGGATGCATAACATTTATACTTTTAGAGATATTATACTTTTAAGACGTAAAAATGCCAGTAATTGCATGTCCTGGCCACTAGGTCTATTCCCTGATTGGCCAATGTGACATGTCACGTGACCGTTTGCATTCCCTGCCTTTTTTCGCTTTGTAATGGCGGCCATGGAAGGTCTTACCGACCGACAAATGCTGCGCGATATGTGGATACTACACGACCTTACCGAGCGAGAAATGCTACACTATATGTGGATAATACACGACTGGTAGGTAGATGCGCATTTAAAACAAATTAAGACTGCCTCATACTGTAGAAAATAATATTTGGGTAACCGTAGTGAACTTGTAAGGTAACCTTCGAACGTAGCATACAGGCTGCCTCCTGTCCGAATTGCAGTTTGAACTGAAAACATGCGCTGTAGCCTACTGTTAACTTTACTGAAAGTCGGTTTATTATCAAGTTGAGTGTATTAGCCTATTAACCATGTAATACTTAAAGCGCATCTCTGGGAAGGCAGTCCGTTTATTCCAAACGCTCTCGCGAGTTCCAGTGACGCACTGAATGTTGTTATTGAAATCACAGCGTAGTCTAAAAATAGAAAAAGCACCCGCCAAATGCCTGTTTTTTATCTGTCTTGCCTGCATTGTAACGTTAGGCTAATAGTATTAAGCAACACTCAGGTTAAAACAGACCTCTAGATGTTTTTTCACATGATATTTTGTTTACTGTAGCCTCATTCCAGAATCGCGATGTCTCCACATAGAGGTACGTAAGCTCAATATTGGCAACTGTATGAGAAATGCTACGCTATATGTGTGCTACGCTGTATGTAGATAATACACGAGTGGTAGGTACATGCACATTTAAAACAAAATAAGACTGCGTCATACTGTAGAAAATAGTATTTGGCTAACCGTAGCGAACTTGTAAGGTAATCTTACAACGTAGCCTACAAGGCTACCTTTTGTCCGGATTGCAGTTTGAACACCGGTCTGAAAACGTGCTGTTCTGTTTGGTAACATTCATGTATTTACTGTAAGGCGGTTTATTATCAAGTCGAGTAGTCTATGTGGTGTATTAGTCTATTAATCATGTAATACTTAAAGCCCATCTCTGGGAAGGCGGTCCGTTTATTCCAAACGCTCGTTCCAGTGACGCACTGAATGTTGTTATTGAAATCACAGCGTAGTCTGTAAAAATACAAAAGACACTTGGCTATATGACCGTGTTTGTGCATTGTAACGTTAGCCTAATAGTATTAAGCAACACCCAGGTTAAAACAGACATCTAGATGTTTTTCCACATGATATTTTGTTTACTGTAGCCTCATTCGAGAATCGCGATGTCTCCACATAGAGGTACGTAACCTCAATATAGGCAACTGTATTGCAGTTGGAACATATGTACTGTAAGTATGTTTGTTAACATTCATGTATTTACTGTAAGGCGGTTTATTATCAAGTCGAGTAGTCTATGTGGTGTATTAGTCTATTAATCATCTAATACTTAAAACGCATCTCTGGGAAGGCGGTCCGTTTATTCCAAACGCTCGTTCCACTGACGCACTGAATGTTGTTATTGAAATCACAGCGTAGTCTGTAAAAATACAAAAGACACTTGGCTATATGACCGTGTTTGTGCATTGTAACGTTAGCCTAATAGTATTAAGCATCTTGTCATGCAGGTGCGCATTCAGAGTTAACAGCAAATCGTATTTGTGCTTGATGCTAATGCTGCATTTCCAACTAGGAATTGTCGGATTTGCTTTGTAGTCGCGTCAATGACCTTCAATATGCACTTATTGTAGGCTACTTCGCTTTGGAGTCTGAAACAAATCCACTGTTAACGTTAATGTTTGTTAACATTCCTGTATTTACTGTAAGGCGGTTTATTATCAAGTCCAGTGTATTAGCCTATTAATCAGGTAATACTTAAAAGCGCATCTCTGGGAAGCCAGTCCGGTTTGATTTCAAACGCTCGCGAGTCATGCAGTGAATGTTGGTATTTATATCACAGCCTAGTCGGTAACAAACAAAAAAACACTCTGCTACATGACCGTGTTTTATCACTCTTGCCTGCATTGTAACGTTAGTGTAATAGTATTAAGCAACACCCAGGTTAAAACCGACATCTAGATGTTTTTTCACGTGATATTTTGTTTACTGTAGGTTTGTTCCAGAATCGCGATGTGCCCGATGTCTGCACAGAGCTACGTAACCTCAATATAGGCTACTGTAGCTATAGCCTATACTGTTATAATCTGAAAGAATTAATGGCAGCATCTGACGTAGGCTATTTCACAACCATTTCTCTAGATGCGTGAAACGAATGGCTGTGTCGTATTAACGGACATATCCCATTGTTCATAATATCGCAGTGTAACATCTGAAATCAAATGTAGCCAAAATGCGTCATTTGGAAACGTATGCTTGTATAAATCCATGAATGCACATTTATATACTGAAATGGTAGCTGCCATACTTATTTAGGCCTATGTTTAATCGTGTTCTTTTAAACAACGTGTGCGAGGAAAAAGTCTAATTAACGCTGCTTCTTCACCGTCTCTAAAATGAGATCTCCACCATGGAACACGAGAGACTGCTAAATATAACTGGACCACCAGAGGGCACCAAATACAAGGGAATGGACGGGAGCATAAAAGAAGCGCGCAAGGATCCACTGTCAATACATTGACGGTAACAGACATGTGCACACATGACCTGAAGTTGTAGCTACAGCCCAACTTGCAATTACTTTAGTAATTGCACCTTCTCTAGTTATTATTATTATTATTATTATAGGTATTTTGAGAACGCATCTCCTCCTACATGCTTCCACATAGAACAACCATTCCAACTGTACATTTTAGCGTACTACTCGCAGTATGTTGCTATGACTTTATGGATGCATAACATTTATACTTTTAGAGATATTATACTTTTAAGACGTAAAAATGCCAGTAATTGCATGTCCTGGCCACTAGGTCTATTCCCTGATTGGCCAATGTGACATCTCACGTGACAGTTTGCATTCCCTGCCTTTTTTCGCTTTGTAATGGCGGCCATGGAAGGTCTTACCGACCGACAAATGCTGCGCGATATGTGGATACTACAAGACCTTACCGAGCGAGAGATGCTACACTATATGTGGATAATACACGACTGGTAGGTAGATGCGCATTTAAAACAAATTAAGACTGCCTCATACTGTAGAAAATAATATTTGGGTAACCGTAGTGAACTTGTAAGGTAACCTTCGAACGTAGCATACAGGCTGCCTCCTGTCCGAATTGCAGTTTGAACTGAAAACATGCGCTGTACTGTTAACTTCACTGTAAGTCGGTTTATTATCAAGTTGAGTGTATTAGCCTATTAACCATGTAATACTTAAAGCGCATCTCTGGGAAGGCAGTCCGTTTATTCCAAACGTTCTGGCGAGTTCCAGTGACGCACTGAATGTTGTTATTGAAATCACAGCGTAGTCTAAAAATATAAAAAACACCCGCCAAATGCCTGTTTTTTATCTGTCTTGCCTGCATTGTAACGTTAGGCTAATAGTATTAAGCAACACCCAGGTTAAAACAGACATCTAGATGTTTTTTCACATGATATTTTGTTTACTGTAGCCTCATTCCAGAATCGCGATGTCTCCACATAGAGGTACGTAACCTCAATATAGGCAACTGTATTGCAGTTGGAACATATGTAGCTACTGTAAGGTGGTTTATTATCAAGTCGAGTAGTCTATATGGTGTATTAGCCTATTCATCATGTAATACTTAAAGCGCATCTCTCGGAAGGCAGGCGTTTTGATAAACGAGCGCGAGCTGGAGTGACGCACTAAATGTTGGTATTAATATCACAGCCTAGTCGGTTAAAAAAAAAAAGACTCGGCTACATGACCGTGTTTTATCACTCGTGCCTGCATTGTAACGTTAGCATTATAGTATGAAGCAACACCCAGGTTAAAACCGACATCTGGATGTTTTTTCACGTGATATTTTGTTTAGCTACTGTAGGTTTGTTCCAGAATCGCGATGTGCCCGATGTCTGCACAGAGCTACGTAACCTCAATATAGGCTACTGTAGCTATAGCCTATACTTTTATAATGTGAAAGCATTCATGCCAGCATCGGACGTAGCCTATGTTAATTCAGAAACATTTCCCTAGATGCGTGGTTTATGTCCGGTTTATGTTAACGTTGCTGTATGAGAAATGCTACGCGATATGTGGGTAATACACGAGTGGTAGGTACATGCACATTTAAAAAATAAATAAGACTGCGTCATACTGTAGAAAATAATATTTGGCTAACCGTAGCGAACTTGTAAGGTAACCTTTGGTTATTCTATAGTTCAGAATTTATAGCTGACTGTGTACTTTCCAAACGCTCTCGCGAGTTCCAGTGACGCACTGAATGTTGTTATTGAAATCACAGCGTAGTCTAAAAATATAAAAAACACCCGCCAAATGCCTGTTTTTTATCTGTCTTGCCTGCATTGTAACGTTAGGCTAATAGTATTAAGCAACACCCAGGTTAAAACAGACATCTAGATGTTTTTTCACATGATATTTTGTTTACTGTAGCCTCATTCCAGAATCGCGATGTCTCCACATAGAGGTACGTAACCTCAATATAGGCAACTGTATGAGAAATGCTACGCTATATGTGGATAATTCACGAGTGGTAGGTAGATGCACATTTACCAAATAAATACGACTGCGTCATACTGTAGAAAATAATATTTGCCTAACCGTAGCGAACTTGTAAGGTCACCTTAAAACGTAGCCTATACAGGCTACATGCTCTCGCATTTGGAGTGTTCACATCGCTCTGAAAAAATGCGCTGTTCTGTTTGTTAACATTCCTATATTTACTGTAAGGCAGTTTATTATCAAGTCTAGTGTATTAGCCTATTCATCATGTAATACTTAAAGCGCATCTCTGGGAAGACAGGCGTTTTGATAAACCAGCGCGAGCTGGAGTGATGCACTAAATGTTGGTATTAATATCACAGCCTAGTCGGTAACAAAAAAAAAACACTGCTACATGACCGTGTTTTATCACTCTTGCCTGCATTGTAACGTTAGCCTTATAGTATGAAGCAACACCCAGGTTAAAACCGACATCTAGATGTTTTTTCACGTGATATTTTGTTTACTGTAGGTTTGTTCCAGAATCGCGATGTGCCCGATGTCTGCACAGAGCTACGTAACCTCAATATAGGCTACTGTAGCTATAGCCTATACTGTTATAATCTGAAAGAATTAATGGCAGCATCTGACGTAGGCTATTTCACAACCATTTCTCTAGATGCGTGAAACGAATGGCTGTGTCGTATTAACGGACATATCCCATTGTTCATAATATCGCAGTGTAACATCTGAAATCAAATGTAGCCAAAATGCGTCATTTGGAAACGTATGCTTGTATAAATCCATGAATGCACATTTATATACTGAAATGGTAGCTGCCATACTTATTTAGGCCTATGTTTAATCGTGTTCTTTTAAACAACGTGTGCGAGGAAAAAGTCTAATTAACGCTGCTTCTTCACCGTCTCTAAAATGAGATCTCCACCATGGAACACGAGAGACTGCAAAATCTAACTGGACCACCAGAGGGCACCAAATACAAGGGAATGGACGGGAGCATAAAAGAAGCACGCAAGGATCCACTGTCAATACATTGACGGTAACAGACATGTGCACACATGACCTGAAGTTGTAGCTACAGCCCAACTTGCAATTACTTTAGTAATTGCACCTTCTCTAGTTATTATTAGTTAGTTGGGCTGCTGTAGGCAGCCCAAGTACTGTTCCTACTCATACTTCATATTATTAGTTGGGCTGCTGTAGGCAGCCCAAGTACTGTTCCTACTCATACTTCATATTATTATTATTATTATTATTATTATTATTATTATAGGTATTTTGAGAACGCATCTCCTCCTACATGCTTCCACATAGAACAACCATTCCAACTGTACATTTTAGCGTACTACTCGCAGTATGTTGCTATGACTTTATGGATGCATAACATTTATACTTTTAGAGATATTATACTTTTAAGACGTAAAAATGCCAGTAATTGCATGTCCTGGCCACTAGGTCTATTCCCTGATTGGCCAATGTGACATGTCACGTGACAGTTTGCATTCCCTGCCTTTTTTCGCTTTGTAATGGCGGCCATGGAAGGTCTTACCGACCGACAAATGCTGCGCGATATGTGGATACTACAAGACCTTACCGAGCGAGAAATGCTACACTATATGTGGATAATACACGACTGGTAGGTAGATGCGCATTTAAAACAAATTAAGACTGCCTCATACTGTAGAAAATAATATTTGGGTAACCGTAGTGAACTTGTAAGGTAACCTTCGAACGTAGCATACAGGCTGCCTCCTGTCCGAATTGCAGTTTGAACTGAAAACATGCGCTGTAGCCTACTGTTAACTTCACTGAAAGTCGGTTTATTATCAAGTTGAGTGTATTAGCCTATTAACCATGTAATACTTAAAGCGCATCTCTGGGAAGGCAGTCCGTTTATTCCAAACGCTCTCGCGAGTTCCAGTGACGCACTGAATGTTGTTATTGAAATCACAGCGTAGTCTAAAAATAGTAAAAACACCCGCCAAATGCCTGTTTTTTATCTGTCTTGCCTGCATTGTAACGTTAGGCTAATAGTATTAAGCAACACCCAGGTTAAAACAGACATCTAGATGTTTTTTCACATGATATTTTGTTTACTGTAGCCTCATTCCAGAATCGCGATGTCTCCACATAGAGGTAGGTACGTAACCTCAATATAGGCAACTGTATGAGAAATGCTACGCTATATGTGGATAATTCACGAGTGGTAGGTAGATGCACATTTACCAAATAAATAAGACTGCGTCATACTGTAGAAAATAATATTTGCCTAACCGTAGCGAACTTGTAAGGTAACCTTAAAACGTCGCCTATACAGGCTACATGCTCTCGCATTTGGAGTGTTCACATCGCTCTGAAAAAATGCGCTGTTCTGTTTGTTAACATTCCTATATTTACTGTAAGGCAGTTTATTATCAAGTCTAGTGTATTAGCCTATTCATCATGTAATACTTAAAGCGCATCTCTGGGAAGACAGGCGTTTTGATAAACCAGCGCGAGCTGGAGTGATGCACTAAATGTTGGTATTAATATCACAGCCTAGTCGGTAACAAAAAAAAAACACTGCTACATGACCGTGTTTTATCACTCTTGCCTGCATTGTAACGTTAGCCTTATAGTATGAAGCAAGACCCAGGTTAAAACCGACATCTAGATGTTTTTTCACGTGATATTTTGTTTACTGTAGCCTCATTCCAGAATCGCGATGTCTCCACATAGAGGTACGTAACCTCAATATAGGCAACTGTATGAGAAATGCTACGCTATATGTGGATAATTCACGAGTGGTAGGTAGATGCACATTTACCAAATAAATAAGACTGCGTCATACTGTAGAAAATAATATTTGCCTAACCGTAGCGAACTTGTAAGGTAACCTTAAAACGTCGCCTATACAGGCTACATGCTCTCGCATTTGGAGTGTTCACATCGCTCTGAAAAAATGCGCTGTTCTGTTTGTTAACATTCCTATATTTACTGTAAGGCAGTTTATTATCAAGTCTAGTGTATTAGCCTATTCATCATGTAATACTTAAAGCGCATCTCTGGGAAGACAGGCGTTTTGATAAACCAGCGCGAGCTGGAGTGATGCACTAAATGTTGGTATTAATATCACAGCCTAGTCGGTAACAAAAAAAAAACACTGCTACATGACCGTGTTTTATCACTCTTGCCTGCATTGTAACGTTAGCCTTATAGTATGAAGCAACACCCAGGTTAAAACCGACATCTAGATGTTTTTTCACGTGATATTTTGTTTACTGTAGGTTTGTTCCAGAATCGCGATGTGCCCGATGTCTGCACAGAGCTACGTAACCTCAATATAGGCTACTGTAGCTATATCCTATACTGTTATAATCTGAAAGAATTAATGGCAGCATCTGACGTAGGCTATTTCACAACCATTTCTCTAGATGCGTGAAACGAATGGCTGTGTCGTATTAACGGACATATCCCATTGTTCATAATATCGCAGTGTAACATCTGAAATCAAATGTAGCCAAAATGCGTCATTTGGAAACGTATGCTTGTATAAATCCATGAATGCACATTTATATACTGAAATGGTAGCTGCCATACTTATTTAGGCCTATGTTTAATCGTGTTCTTTTAAACAACGTGTGCGAGGAAAAAGTCTAATTAACGCTGCTTCTTCACCGTCTCTAAAATGAGATCTCCACCATGGAACACGAGAGACTGCAAAATCTAACTGGACCACCAGAGGGCACCAAATACAAGGGAATGGACGGGAGCATAAAAGAAGCACGCAAGGATCCACTGTCAAATACATTGACGGTAACAGACATGTGCACACATGACCTGAAGTTGTAGCTACAGCCCAACTTGCAATTACTTTAGTAATTGCACCTTTTCTAGTTATTATTATTATTATTATTATTATTATAGGTATTTTGAGAACGCATCTCCTCCTACATGCTTCCACATAGAACAACCATTCCAACTGTACATTTTAGCGTACTACTCGCAGTATGTTGCTATGACTTTATGGATGCATAACATTTATACTTTTAGAGATATTATACTTTTAAGACGTAAAAATGCCAGTAATTGCATGTCCTGGCCACTAGGTCTATTCCCTGATTGGCCAATGTGACATGTCACGTGACAGTTTGCATTCCCTGCCTTTTTTCGCTTTGTAATGGCGGCCATGGAAGGTCTTACCGACCGACAAATGCTGCGCGATATGTGGATACTACAAGACCTTACCGAGCGAGAAATGCTACACTATATGTGGATAATACACGACTGGTAGGTAGATGCGCATTTAAAACAAATTAAGACTGCCTCATACTGTAGAAAATAATATTTGGGTAACCGTAGTGAACTTGTAAGGTAACCTTCGAACGTAGCATACAGGCTGCCTCCTGTCCGAATTGCAGTTTGAACTGAAAACATGCGCTGTAGCCTACTGTTAACTTTACTGAAAGTCGGTTTATTATCAAGTTGAGTGTATTAGCCTATTAACCATGTAATACTTAAAGCGCATCTCTGGGAAGGCAGTCCGTTTATTCCAAACGCTCTCGCGAGTTCCAGTGACGCACTGAATGTTGTTATTGAAATCACAGCGTAGTCTAAAAATATAAAAAACACCCGCCAAATGCCTGTTTTTTATCTGTCTTGCCTGCATTGTAACGTTAGGCTAATAGTATTAAGCAACACCCAGGTTAAAACAGACATCTAGATGTTTTTTCACATGATATTTTGTTTACTGTAGCCTCATTCCAGAATCGCGATGTCTCCACATAGAGGTACGTAACCTCAATATAGGCAACTGTATTGCAGTTGGAACATATGTACTGTAAGGTGGTTTATTATCAAGTCGAGTAGTCTATATGGTGTATTAGCCTATTCATCATGTAATACTTAAAGCGCATCTCTGGGAAGACAGGCGTTTTGATAAACGAGCGCGAGCTGGAGTGACGCACTAAATGTTGGTATTAATATCACAGCCTAGTCGGTTAAAAAAAAAAAGACTCGGCTACATGACCGTGTTTTATCACTCGTGCCTGCATTGTAACGTTAGCATTATAGTTTGAAGCAACACCTAGGTTAAAACCGACATCTGGATGTTTTTTCACATTTTGTTTAGCTACTGTAGGTTTGTTCCAGAATCGCGATGTGCCCGATGTCTGCACAGAGCTACGTAACCTCAATATAGGCTACTGTAGCTATAGCCTATACTTTTATAATGTGAAAGCATTCATGCCAGCATCGGACGTATGTTAATTCAGAAACATTTCCCTAGATGCGTGGTTTATGTCCGGTTTATGTTAACGTTGCTGTATGAGAAATGCTACGCGATATGTGGGTAATACACGAGTGGTAGGTACATGCACATTTAAAAAATAAATAAGACTGCGTCATACTGTAGAAAATAATATTTGGCTAACCGTAGCGAACTTGTAAGGTAACCTTTGGTTATTCTATAGTTCAGAATTTATAGCTGACTGTGTACTTTCCAAACGCTCTCGCGAGTTCCAGTGACGCACTGAATGTTGTTATTGAAATCACAGCGTAGTCTAAAAATATTTTAAAAAAACCGCCAAATGCCTGTTTTTTATCTGTCTTGCCTGCATTGTAACGTTAGGCTAATAGTATTAAGCAACACCCAGGTTAAAACAGACATCTAGATGTTTTTTCACATGATATTTTGTTTACTGTAGCCTCATTCCAGAATCGCGATGTCTCCACATAGAGGTACGTAACCTCAATATAGGCAACTGTATGAGAAATGCTACGCTATATGTGGAGAATTCACGAGTGGTAGGTAGATGCACATTTACCAAATAAATAAGACTGCGTCATACTGTAGAAAATAATATTTGCCTAACCGTAGCGAACTTGTAAGGTCACCTTAAAACGTAGCCTATACAGGCTACATGCTCTCGCATTTGGAGTGTTCACATCGCTCTGAAAAAATGCGCAGTTCTGTTTGTTAACATTCCTATATTTACTGTAAGGCAGTTTATTATCAAGTCTAGTGTATTAGCCTATTCATCATGTAATACTTAAAGCGCATCTCTGGGAAGACAGGCGTTTTGATAAACCAGCGCGAGCTGGAGTGATGCACTAAATGTTGGTATTAATATCACAGCCTAGTCGGTAACAAAAAAAAAACACTGCTACATGACCGTGTTTTATCACTCTTGCCTGCATTGTAACGTTAGCCTTATAGTATGAAGCAACACCCAGGTTAAAACCGACATCTAGATGTTTTTTCACGTGATATTTTGTTTACTGTAGGTTTGTTCCAGAATCGCGATGTGCCCGATGTCTGCACAGAGCTACGTAACCTCAATATAGGCTACTGTAGCTATAGCCTATACTGTTATAATCTGAAAGAATTAATGGCAGCATCTGACGTAGGCTATTTCACAACCATTTCTCTAGATGCGTGAAACGAATGGCTGTGTCGTATTAACGGACATATCCCATTGTTCATAATATCGCAGTGTAACATCTGAAATCAAATGTAGCCAAAATGCGTCATTTGGAAACGTATGCTTGTATAAATCCATGAATGCACATTTATATACTGAAATGGTAGCTGCCATACTTATTTAGGCCTATGTTTAATCGTGTTCTTTTAAACAACGTGTGCGAGGAAAAAGTCTAATTAACGCTGCTTCTTCACCGTCTCTAAAATAAGATCTCCACCATGGAACACGAGAGACTGCAAAATCTAACTGGACCACCAGAGGGCACCAAATACAAGGGAATGGACGGGAGCATAAAAGAAGCACGCAAGGATCCACTGTCAATACATTGACGGTAACAGACATGTGCACACATGACCTGAAGTTGTAGCTACAGCCCAACTTGCAATTACTTTAGTAATTGCACCTTCTCTAGTTATTATTATTATAGGTATTTTGAGAACGCATCTCCTCCTACATGCTTCCACATAGAACAACCATTCCAACTGTACATTGTAGCGTACTACTCACAGTATGTTGCTATGACTTTATGGATGCATAACATTTATACTTTTTGAGATATAATAGTTTTAAAGTGTAAAAATGGCAGTAATTTCATTTTCTGGCCACTAGGTCTATTCCCTGATTGGCCAATGTGACATATCACGTGACCGTTTCCAGATTCTGCCTATTTTCGCTGTGTAATGGCGGCCATGGAATGTCTTGCCGACCGAGAAATGCTACGCGATATGTGGATAATACAGGACCTTACCGAGCGTGAAATGCTACACTATATGTGGATAATACACGACTGGTAGGTAGATGCGCATTTAAAACAAATTAAGACTGCCTCATACTGTAGAAAATAATATTTGGGTAACCGTAGTGAACTTGTACGGTAACCTTCGAACGTAGCATACAGGCTGCCTCCTGTCCGAATTGCAGTTTGAACTGAAAACATGCGCTGTAGCCTACTGTTAACTTTATTGAAAGTCGGTTTATTATCAAGTTCAGTGTATTAGCCTATTAACCATGTAATACTTAAAGCGCATCTCTGGGAAGGCAGTCCGTTTATTCCAAACGCTCTCGCGAGTTCCAGTGACGCACTGAATGTTGTTATTGAAATCACAGCGTAGTCTAAAAATATAAAAAACACCCGCCAAATGCCTGTTTTTTATCTGTCTTGCCTGCATTGTAACGTTAGGCTAATAGTATTAAGCAACACCCAGGTTAAAACAGACATCTAGATGTTTTTTCACATGATATTTTGTTTACTGTAGCCTCATTCCAGAATCGCGATGTCTCCACATAGAGGTACGTAACCTCAATATAGGCAACTGTATTGCAGTTGGAACATATGTACTGTAAGGTGGTTTATTATCAAGTCGAGTAGTCTATATGGTGTATTAGCCTATGCATCATGTAATACTTAAAGCGCATCTCTCGGAAGGCAGGCGTTTTGATAAACGAGCGCGAGCTGGAGTGACGCACTAAATGTTGGTATTAATATCACAGCCTAGTCGGTTAAAAAAAAAAAAAGACTCGGCTACATGACCGTGTTTTATCACTCGTGCCTGCATTGTAACGTTAGCATTATAGTATGAAGCAACACCCAGGTTAAAACCGACATCTGGATGTTTTTTCACGTGATATTTTGTTTAGCTACTGTAGGTTTGTTCCAGAATCGCGATGTGCCCGATGTCTGCACAGGGCTACGTAACCTCAATATAGGCTACTGTAGCTATAGCCTATACTTTTATAATGTGAAAGCATTCATGCCAGCATCGGACGTATGTTAATTCAGAAACATTTCCCTAGATGCGTGGTTTATGTCCGGTTTATGTTAACGTTGCTGTATGAGAAATGCTACGCGATATGTGGGTAATACACGAGTGGTAGGTACATGCACATTTAAAAAATAAATAAGACTGCGTCATACTGTAGAAAATAATATTTGGCTAACCGTAGCGAACTTGTAAGGTAACCTTTGGTTATTCTATAGTTCAGAATTTATAGCTGACTGTGTACTTTCCAAACGCTCTCGCGAGTTCCAGTGACGCACTGAATGTTGTTATTGAAATCACAGCGTAGTCTAAAAATATAAAAAACACCCGCCAAATGCCTGTTTTTTATCTGTCTTGCCTGCATTGTAACGTTAGGCTAATAGTATTAAGCAACACCCAGGTTAAAACAGACATCTAGATGTTTTTTCACATGATATTTTGTTTACTGTAGCCTCATTCCAGAATCGCGATGTCTCCACATAGAGGTACGTAACCTCAATATAGGCAACTGTATGAGAAATGCTACGCTATATGTGGATAATTCACGAGTGGTAGGTAGATGCACATTTACCAAATAAATAAGACTGCGTCATACTGTAGAAAATAATATTTGCCTAACCGTAGCGAACTTGTAAGGTCACCTTAAAACGTAGCCTATACAGGCTACATGCTCTCGCATTTGGAGTGTTCACATCGCTCTGAAAAAATGCGCTGTTCTGTTTGTTAACATTCCTATATTTACTGTAAGGCAGTTTATTATCAAGTCTAGTGTATTAGCCTATTCATCATGTAATACTTAAAGCGCATCTCTGGGAAGACAGGCGTTTTGATAAACCAGCGCGAGCTGGAGTGATGCACTAAATGTTGGTATTAATATCACAGCCTAGTCGGTAACAAAAAAAAAACACTGCTACATGACCGTGTTTTATCACTCTTGCCTGCATTGTAACGTTAGCCTTATAGTATGAAGCAACACCCAGGTTAAAACCGACATCTAGATGTTTTTTCACGTGATATTTTGTTTACTGTAGGTTTGTTCCAGAATCGCGATGTGCCCGATGTCTGCACAGAGCTACGTAACCTCAATATAGGCTACTGTAGCTATAGCCTATACTGTTATAATCTGAAAGAATTAATGGCAGCATCTGACGTAGGCTATTTCACAACCATTTCTCTAGATGCGTGAAACGAATGGCTGTGTCGTATTAACGGACATATCCCATTGTTCATAATATCGCAGTGTAACATCTGAAATCAAATGTAGCCAAAATGCGTCATTTGGAAACGTATGCTTGTATAAATCCATGAATGCACATTTATATACTGAAATGGTAGCTGCCATACTTATTTAGGCCTATGTTTAATCGTGTTCTTTTAAACAACGTGTGCGAGGAAAAAGTCTAATTAACGCTGCTTCTTCACCGTCTCTAAAATGAGATCTCCACCATGGAACACGAGAGACTGCAAAATCTAACTGGACCACCAGAGGGCACCAAATACAAGGGAATGGACGGGAGCATAAAAGAAGCACGCAAGGATCCACTGTCAATACATTGACGGTAACAGACATGTGCACACATGACCTGAAGTTGTAGCTACAGCCCAACTTGCAATTACTTTAGTAATTGCACCTTCTCTAGTTATTAGTTAGTTGGGCTGCTGTAGGCAGCCCAAGTACTGTTCCTACTCATACTTCATATTATTATTATTATTATTATTATTATTAGTTGGGCTGCTGTAGGCAGCCCAAGTACTGTTCCTACTCATACTTCATATTATTATTATTAGTTGGGCTGCTGTAGGCAGCCCAAGTACTGTTCCTACTCATACTTCATATTATTATTATTATTATTATTATTATTATTATAGGTATTTTGAGAACGCATCTCCTCCTACATACTTCCACATAGAACAACCATTCCAACTGTACATTTTAGCGTACTACTCGTAGTATGTTGCTATGACTTTATGGATGCATAACATTTATACTTTTAGAGATATTATACTTTTAAGACGTAAAAATGCCAGTAATTGCATGTCCTGGCCACTAGGTCTATTCCCTGATTGGCCAATGTGACATGTCACGTGACCGTTTGCATTCCCTGCCTTTTTTCGCTTTGTAATGGCGGCCATGGAAGGTCTTACCGACCGACAAATGCTGCGCGATATGTGGATACTACACGACCTTACCGAGCGAGAAATGCTACACTATATGTGGATAATACACGACTGGTAGGTAGATGTGCATTTAAAACAAATTAAGACTGCCTCATACTGTAGAAAATAATATTTGGGTAACCGTAGTGAACTTGTAAGGTAACCTTCGAACGTAGCATACAGGCTGCCTCCTGTCCGAATTGCAGTTTGAACTGAAAACATGCGCTGTAGCCTACTGTTAACTTTACTGAAAGTCGGTTTATTATCAAGTTGAGTGTATTAGCCTATTAACCATGTAATAGCTACTTAAAGCGCATCTCTGGGAAGGCAGTCCGTTTATTCCAAACGCTCACGCGAGTTCCAGTGACGCACTGAATGTTGTTATTGAAATCACAGCGTAGTCTAAAAATAGAAAAAGCACCCGCCAAATGCCTGTTTTTTATCTGTCTTGCCTGCATTGTAACGTTAGGCTAATAGTATTAAGCAACACTCAGGTTAAAACAGACATATAGATGTTTTTTCACATGATATTTTGTTTACTGTAGCCTCATTCCAGAATCGCGATGTCTCCACATAGAGGTACGTAAGCTCAATATTGGCAACTGTATGAGAAATGCTACGCTATATGTGTGCTACGCTGTATGTACATAATACACGAGTGGTAGGTACATGCACATTTAAAACAAAATAAGACTGCGTCATACTGTAGAAAATAGTATTTGGCTAACCGTAGCGAACTTGTAAGGTAATCTTACAACGTAGCCTACAAGGCTACCTTTTGTCCGGATTGCAGTTTGAACACCGGTCTGAAAACGTGCTGTTCTGTTTGGTAACATTCATGTATTTACTGTAAGGCGGTTTATTATCAAGTCGAGTAGTCTATGTGGTGTATTAGTCTATTAATCATGTAAATACTTAAAGCGCATCTCTGGGAAGGCGGTCCGTTTATTCCAAACGCTCGTTCCAGTGACGCACTGAATGTTGTTATTGAAATCACAGCGTAGTCTGTAAAAATACAAAAGACACTTGGCTATATGACCGTGTTTGTGCATTGTAACGTTAGCCTAATAGTATTAAGCAACACCCAGGTTAAAACAGACATCTAGATGTTTTTCCACATGATATTTTGTTTACTGTAGCCTCATTCGAGAATCGCGATGTCTCCACATAGAGGTACGTAACCTCAATATAGGCAACTGTATTGCAGTTGGAACATATGTACTGTAAGTATGTTTGTTAACATTCATGTATTTACTGTAAGGCGGTTTATTATCAAGTCGAGTAGTCTATGTGGTGTATTAGTCTATTAATCATCTAATACTTAAAACGCATTTCTGGGAAGGCGGTCCGTTTATTCCAAACGCTCGTTCCAGTGACGCATTGAATGTTGTTATTGAAATCACAGCGTAGTCTGTAAAAATACAAAAGACACTTGGCTATATGACCGTGTTTGTGCATTGTAACGTTAGCCTAATAGTATTAAGCATCTTGTCATGCAGGTGCGCATTCAGAGTTAACAGCAAATCGTATTTGTGCTTGATGCTAATGCTGCATTTCCAACTAGGAATTGTCGGATTTGCTTTGTAGTCGCGTCAATGACCTTCAATATGCACTTATTGTAGGCTACTTCGCTTTGGAGTCTGAAACAAATCCACTGTTAACGTTAATGTTTGTTAACATTCCTGTATTTACTGTAAGGCGGTTTATTATCAAGTCCAGTGTATTAGCCTATTAATCAGGTAATACTTAAAAGCGCATCTCTGGGAAGCCAGTCCGGTTTGATTTCAAACGCTCGCGAGTCATGCAGTGAATGTTGGTATTTATATCACAGCCTAGTCGGTAACAAAAAAAAAACACTGCTACATGACCGTGTTTTATCACTCTTGCCTGCATTGTAACGTTAGTGTAATAGTATTAAGCAACACCCAGGTTAAAACCGACATCTAGATGTTTTTTCACGTGATATTTTGTTTACTGTAGGTTTGTTCCAGAATCGCGATGTGCCCGATGTCTGCACAGAGCTACGTAACCTCAATATAGGCTACTGTAGCTATAGCCTACTGTTATAATCTGAAAGAATTAATGGCAGCATCTGACGTAGGCTATTTCACAACCATTTCTCTAGATGCGTGAAACGAATGGCTGTGTCGTATTAACGGACATATCCCATTGTTCATAATATCGCAGTGTAACATTGAAATCAAATGTAGCCAAAATGCGTCATTTGGAAACGTATGCTTGTATAAATCCATGAATGCACATTTATATACTGAAATGGTAGCTGCCATACTTATTTAGGCCTATGTTTAATCGTGTTCTTTTAAACAACGTGTGCGAGGAAAAAGTCTAATTAACGCTGCTTCTTCACCGTCTCTAAAATGAGATCTCCACCATGGAACACGAGAGACTGCAAAATCTAACTGGACCACCAGAGGGCACCAAATACAAGGGAATGGACGGGAGCATAAAAGAAGCACGCAAGGATCCACTGTCAATACATTGACGGTAACAGACATGTGCACACATGACCTGAAGTTGTAGCTACAGCCCAACTTGCAATTACTTTAGTAATTGCACCTTCTCTAGTTATTATTATTATTATTATTATTATTATAGGTATTTTGAGAACGCATCTCCTCCTACATGCTTCCACATAGAACAACCATTCCAACTGTACATTTTAGCGTACTACTCGCAGTATGTTGCTATGACTTTATGGATGCATAACATTTATACTTTTAGAGATATTATACTTTTAAGACGTAAAAATGCCAGTAATTGCATGTCCTGGCCACTAGGTCTATTCCCTGATTGGCCAATGTGACATGTCACGTGACAGTTTGCATTCCCTGCCTTTTTTCGCTTTGTAATGGCGGCCATGGAAGGTCTTACCGACCGACAAATGCTGCGCGATATGTGGATACTACAAGACCTTACCGAGCGAGAAATGCTACACTATATGTGGATAATACACAACTGGTAGGTAGATGCGCATTTAAAACAAATTAAGACTGCCTCATACTGTAGAAAATAATATTTGGGTAACCGTAGTGAACTTGTAAGGTAACCTTCGAACGTAGCATACAGGCTGCCTCCTGTCCGAATTGCAGTTTGAACTGAAAACATGCGCTGTAGCCTACTGTTAACTTTACTGAAAGTCGGTTTATTATCAAGTTGAGTATATTAGCCTATTAACCATGTAATACTTAAAGCGCATCTCTGGGAAGGCAGTCCGTTTATTCCAAACGCTCTCGCGAGTTCCAGTGACGCACTGAATGTTGTTATTGAAATCACAGCGTAGTCTAAAAATAGAAAAAACACCCGCCAAATGCCTGTTTTTTATCTGTCTTGCCTGCATTGTAATGTTAGGCTAATAGTATTAAGCAACACCCAGGTTAAAACAGACATCTAGATGTTTTTTCACATGATATTTTGTTTACTGTAGCCTCATTCCAGAATCGCGATGTCTCCACATAGAGGTACGTAACCTCAATATAGGCAACTGTATGAGAAATGCTACGCTATATGTGGATAATTCACGAGTGGTAGGTAGATGCACATTTACCAAATAAATAAGACTGCGTCATACTGTAGAAAATAATATTTGCCTAACCGTAGCGAACTTGTAAGGTAACCTTAAAACGTCGCCTATACAGGCTACATGCTCTCGCATTTGGAGTGTTCACATCGCTCTGAAAAAATGCGCTGTTCTGTTTGTTAAGATTCCTATATTTACTGTAAGGCAGTTTATTATCAAGTCTAGTGTATTAGCCTATTCATCATTTAATACTTAAAGCGCATCTCTGGGAAGACAGGCGTTTTGATAAACCAGCGCGAGCTGGAGTGATGCACTAAATGTTGGTATTAATATCACAGCCTAGTCGGTAACAAAAAAAAAAACACTCTGCTACATGACCGTGTTTTATCACTCTTGCCTGCATTGTAACGTTAGCCTTATAGTATGAAGCAACACCGAGGTTAAAACCGACATCTAGATGTTTTTTCACGTGATATTTTGTTTACTGTAGGTTTGTTCCAGAATCGCGATGTGCCCGATGTCTGCACAGAGCTACGTAACCTCAATATAGGCTACTGTAGCTATAGCCTATACTGTTATAATCTGAAAGAATTAATGGCAGCATCTGACGTAGGCTATTTCACAACCATTTCTCTAGATGCGTGAAACGAATGGCTGTGTCGTATTAACGGACATATCCCATTGTTCATAATATCGCAGTGTAACATCTGAAATCAAATGTAGCCAAAATGCGTCATTTGGAAACGTATGCTTGTATAAATCCATGAATGCACATTTATATACTGAAATGGTAGCTGCCATACTTATTTAGGCCTATGTTTAATCGTGTTCTTTTAAACAACGTGTGCGAGGAAAAAGTCTAATTAACGCTGCTTCTTCACCGTCTCTAAAATGAGATCTCCACCATGGAACACGAGAGACTGCAAAATCTAACTGGACCACCAGAGGGCACCAAATACAAGGGAATGGACGGGAGCATAAAAGAAGCACGCAAGGATCCACTGTCAATACATTGACGTTAACAGACATGTGCACACATGACCTGAAGTTGTAGCTACAGCCCAACTTGCAATTACTTTAGTAATTGCACCTTCTCTAGTTATTATTATTATAGGTATTTTGAGAACGCATCTCCTCCTACATGCTTCCACATAGAACAACCATTCCAACTGTACATTTTAGCGTACTACTCGCAGTATGTTGCTATGACTTTATGGATGCATAACATTTATACTTTTAGAGATATTATACTTTTAAGACGTAAAAATGCCAGTAATTGCATGTCCTGGCCACTAGGTCTATTCCCTGATTGGCCAATGTGACATGTCACGTGACAGTTTGCATTCCCTGCCTTTTTTCGCTTTGTAATGGCGGCCATGGAAGGTCTTACCGACCGACAAATGCTGCGCGATATGTGGATACTACAAGACCTTACCGAGCGAGAAATGCTACACTATATGTGGATAATACACAACTGGTAGGTAGATGCGCATTTAAAACAAATTAAGACTGCCTCATACTGTAGAAAATAATATTTGGGTAACCGTAGTGAACTTGTAAGGTAACCTTCGAACGTAGCATACAGGCTGCCTCCTGTCCGAATTGCAGTTTGAACTGAAAACATGCGCTGTAGCCTACTGTTAACTTTACTGAAAGTCGGTTTATTATCAAGTTGAGTATATTAGCCTATTAACCATGTAATACTTAAAGCGCATCTCTGGGAAGGCAGTCCGTTTATTCCAAACGCTCTCGCGAGTTCCAGTGACGCACTGAATGTTGTTATTGAAATCACAGCGTAGTCTAAAAATAGAAAAAACACCCGCCAAATGCCTGTTTTTTATCTGTCTTGCCTGCATTGTAATGTTAGGCTAATAGTATTAAGCAACACCCAGGTTAAAACAGACATCTAGATGTTTTTTCACATGATATTTTGTTTACTGTAGCCTCATTCCAGAATCGCGATGTCTCCACATAGAGGTACGTAACCTCAATATAGGCAACTGTATGAGAAATGCTACGCTATATGTGGATAATTCACGAGTGGTAGGTAGATGCACATTTACCAAATAAATAAGACTGCGTCATACTGTAGAAAATAATATTTGCCTAACCGTAGCGAACTTGTAAGGTAACCTTAAAACGTCGCCTATACAGGCTACATGCTCTCGCATTTGGAGTGTTCACATCGCTCTGAAAAAATGCGCTGTTCTGTTTGTTAAGATTCCTATATTTTACTGTAAGGCAGTTTATTATCAAGTCTAGTGTATTAGCCTATTCATCATTTAATACTTAAAGCGCATCTCTGGGAAGACAGGCGTTTTGATAAACCAGCGCGAGCTGGAGTGATGCACTAAATGTTGGTATTAATATCACAGCCTAGTCGGTAACAAAAAAAAAAACACTCTGCTACATGACCGTGTTTTATCACTCTTGCCTGCATTGTAACGTTAGCCTTATAGTATGAAGCAACACCGAGGTTAAAACCGACATCTAGATGTTTTTTCACGTGATATTTTGTTTACTGTAGGTTTGTTCCAGAATCGCGATGTGCCCGATGTCTGCACAGAGCTACGTAACCTCAATATAGGCTACTGTAGCTATAGCCTATACTGTTATAATCTGAAAGAATTAATGGCAGCATCTGACGTAGGCTATTTCACAACCATTTCTCTAGATGCGTGAAACGAATGGCTGTGTCGTATTAACGGACATATCCCATTGTTCATAATATCGCAGTGTAACATCTGAAATCAAATGTAGCCAAAATGCGTCATTTGGAAACGTATGCTTGTATAAATCCATGAATGCACATTTATATACTGAAATGGTAGCTGCCATACTTATTTAGGCCTATGTTTAATCGTGTTCTTTTAAACAACGTGTGCGAGGAAAAAGTCTAATTAACGCTGCTTCTTCACCGTCTCTAAAATGAGATCTCCACCATGGAACACGAGAGACTGCAAAATCTAACTGGACCACCAGAGGGCACCAAATACAAGGGAATGGACGGGAGCATAAAAGAAGCACGCAAGGATCCACTGTCAATACATTGACGTTAACAGACATGTGCACACATGACCTGAAGTTGTAGCTACAGCCCAACTTGCAATTACTTTAGTAATTGCACCTTCTCTAGTTATTATTATTATTATTATAGGTATTTTGAGAACGCATCTCCTCCTACATGCTTCCACATAGAACAACCATTCCAACTGTACATTTTAGTGTACTACTCGCAGTATGTTGCTATGACTTTATGGATGCATAACATTTATACTTTTAGAGATATTATACTTTTAAGACGTAAAAATGCCAGTAATTGCATGTCCTGGCCACTAGGTCTATTCCCTGATTGGCCAATGTGACATCTCACGTGACAGTTTGCATTCCCTGCCTTTTTTCGCTTTGTAATGGCGGCCATGGAAGGTCTTACCGACCGACAAATGCTGCGCGATATGTGGATACTACAAGACCTTACCGAGCGAGAGATGCTACACTATATGTGGATAATACACGACTGGTAGGTAGATGCGCATTTAAAACAAATTAAGACTGCCTCATACTGTAGAAAATAATATTTGGGTAACCGTAGTGAACTTGTAAGGTAACCTTCGAACGTAGCATACAGGCTGCCTCCTGTCCGAATTGCAGTTTGAACTGAAAACATGCGCTGTACTGTTAACTTCACTGTAAGTCGGTTTATTATCAAGTTGAGTGTATTAGCCTATTAACCATGTAATACTTAAAGCGCATCTCTGGGAAGGCAGTCCGTTTATTCCAAACGCTCTCGCGAGTTCCAGTGACGCACTGAATGTTGTTATTGAAATCACAGCGTAGTCTAAAAATAGAAAAAGCACCCGCCAAATGCCTGTTTTTTATCTGTCTTGCCTGCATTGTAACGTTAGGCTAATAGTATTAAGCAACACTCAGGTTAAAACAGACATCTAGATGTTTTTTCACATGATATTTTGTTTACTGTAGCCTCATTCCAGAATCGCGATGTCTCCACATAGAGGTACGTAACCTCAATATAGGCAACTGTATTGCAGTTGGAACATATGTAGCTACTGTAAGGTGGTTTATTATCAAGTCGAGTAGTCTATATGGTGTATTAGCCTATTCATCATGTAATACTTAAAGCGCATCTCTCGGAAGGCAGGCGTTTTGATAAACGAGCGCGAGCTGGAGTGACGCACTAAATGTTGGTATTAATATCACAGCCTAGTCGGTTAAAAAAAAAAAGACTCGGCTACATGACCGTGTTTTATCACTCGTGCCTGCATTGTAACGTTAGCATTATAGTATGAAGCAACACCCAGGTTAAAACCGACATCTGGATGTTTTTTCACGTGATATTTTGTTTAGCTACTGTAGGTTTGTTCCAGAATCGCGATGTGCCCGATGTCTGCACAGAGCTACGTAACCTCAATATAGGCTACTGTAGCTATAGCCTATACTTTTATAATGTGAAAGCATTCATGCCAGCATCGGACGTAGCCTATGTTAATTCAGAAACATTTCCCTAGATGCGTGGTTTATGTCCGGTTTATGTTAACGTTGCTGTATGAGAAATGCTACGCGATATGTGGGTAATACACGAGTGGTAGGTACATGCACATTTAAAAAATAAATAAGACTGCGTCATACTGTAGAAAATAATATTTGGCTAACCGTAGCGAACTTGTAAGGTAACCTTTGGTTATTCTATAGTTCAGAATTTATAGCTGACTGTGTACTTTCCAAACGCTCTCGCGAGTTCCAGTGACGCACTGAATGTTGTTATTGAAATCACAGCGTAGTCTAAAAATATAAAAAACACCCGCCAAATGCCTGTTTTTTATCTGTCTTGCCTGCATTGTAACGTTAGGCTAATAGTATTAAGCAACACCCAGGTTAAAACAGACATCTAGATGTTTTTTCACATGATATTTTGTTTACTGTAGCCTCATTCCAGAATCGCGATGTCTCCACATAGAGGTACGTAACCTCAATATAGGCAACTGTATGAGAAATGCTACGCTATATGTGGATAATTCACGAGTGGTAGGTAGATGCACATTTACCAAATAAATAAGACTGCGTCATACTGTAGAAAATAATATTTGCCTAACCGTAGCGAACTTGTAAGGTCACCTTAAAACGTAGCCTATACAGGCTACATGCTCTCGCATTTGGAGTGTTCACATCGCTCTGAAAAAATGCGCTGTTCTGTTTGTTAACATTCCTATATTTACTGTAAGGCAGTTTATTATCAAGTCTAGTGTATTAGCCTATTCATCATGTAATACTTAAAGCGCATCTCTGGGAAGACAGGCGTTTTGATAAACCAGCGCGAGCTGGAGTGATGCACTAAATGTTGGTATTAATATCACAGCCTAGTCGGTAACAAAAAAAAAACACTGCTACATGACCGTGTTTTATCACTCTTGCCTGCATTGTAACGTTAGCCTTATAGTATGAAGCAACACCCAGGTTAAAACCGACATCTAGATGTTTTTTCACGTGATATTTTGTTTACTGTAGGTTTGTTCCAGAATCGCGATGTGCCCGATGTCTGCACAGAGCTACGTAACCTCAATATAGGCTACTGTAGCTATAGCCTATACTGTTATAATCTGAAAGAATTAATGGCAGCATCTGACGTAGGCTATTTCACAACCATTTCTCTAGATGCGTGAAACGAATGGCTGTGTCGTATTAACGGACATATCCCATTGTTCATAATATCGCAGTGTAACATCTGAAATCAAATGTAGCCAAAATGCGTCATTTGGAAACGTATGCTTGTATAAATCCATGAATGCACATTTATATACTGAAATGGTAGCTGCCATACTTATTTAGGCCTATGTTTAATCGTGTTCTTTTAAACAACGTGTGCGAGGAAAAAGTCTAATTAACGCTGCTTCTTCACCGTCTCTAAAATGAGATCTCCACCATGGAACACGAGAGACTGCAAAATCTAACTGGACCACCAGAGGGCACCAAATACAAGGGAATGGACGGGAGCATAAAAGAAGCACGCAAGGATCCACTGTCAATACATTGACGGTAACAGACATGTGCACACATGACCTGAAGTTGTAGCTACAGCCCAACTTGCAATTACTTTAGTAATTGCACCTTCTCTAGTTATTATTATTATAGGTATTTTGAGAACCTATCTCCTCCTACATGCTTCCACATAGAACAACCATTCCAACTGTACATTGTAGCGTACTACTCACAGTATGTTGCTATGACTTTTTGGATGCATAACATTAATACTTTTTGAGATATAATAGTTTTAAAACGTAAAAATGTCCATATACTTAACATGGGAATAGTAATTTCATGTCCTGGCCACTAGGTCTATTCCCTGATTGGCCAATGTGACATGTCACGTGACAGTTTCCAGATTCTGCTTTTTTTGCTTTGTAAATCTAACTGGACCACCAGAGGGCACCAAATACAAGGGAATGGATGGGAGTATAAAAGAAGCACGCAAGAATCCACTCTCAATACATTGACGTTAACAGACATGTGCACACATGACCTGAAGTTGTAGCTACAGCCCAACTTGCAATTACTTTAGTAATTGCACCTTTTCTAGTTATTATTATTATAGGTATTTTGAGAACGCATCTCCTCCTACATGCTTCCACATAGAACAACCATTCCAACTGTACATTTTAGCGTACTACTCGCAGTATGTTGCTATGACTTTATGGATGCATAACATTTATGGTTGTCGAGATATAATAGTTTTAAAGCGTAAAAATGGCAGTAATTGCATGTCCTGGCCACTAGGTCTATTCCCTGATTGGCCAATGTGACATGTCACGTGACCATTTCCACATTCTGCTTTTTTTCGCTTTGTAATGGTGGCCATGGAATGTCTTACCGACCGAGAAATGCTACGTGATATGTCCATAATACACGACCTTGCCGAGCGAAAAATGCTACGCTATATGTGGATAATACACGAGTGGTAGGTAGATGCACATTTAAAACAAAATAAGACTGCGTCATACTCCTTTTTTCGCTTTGTAATAGCGGCTATGGAATGTCTTACCGACCGAGAAATGCTGCGCGATATGTGGATAATACCTGACCTTACCGAGCGAGAAATGCTACACTATATGTGGATAATACACGACTGGTAGGTAGATGCGCATTTAAAACAAATTAAGACTGCGTCATACTGTAGAAAATAATATTTGGGTAACCGTAGTGAACTTGTAAGGTAACCTTCGAACGTAGCATACAGGCTACCTCCTGCCCGAATTGCAGTTTGAACTGAAAACATGCGCTGTACTGTTAACTTTACTGTAAGTCGGTTTATTATCAAGTTGAGTGTATTAGCCTATTAACCATGTAATACTTAAAGCGCATCTCTGGGAAGCCAGTCCGGTTTGATTCCAAACGCTCGCGAGTGATGCAGTGAATGTTGGTATTTATATCACAGCCTAGTCTGTTTTAAAAAGAAAAAACACTCGGCTATATGTCGGTGTGTTATCTGTCTTGCCTGCATTGTAACGTTAGCCTAATAGTATTAAGCAACACCCAGGTTAGCTATAGCCTATACTGTTATAATGTGAAAGCATTCATGCCAGCATCGGACGTATGCTAATTCAGAAACATTTCCCTAGATGCGTGAAACAAATTGTCGCGTCATATTATAGCGGTGTCCGGTTTATGTTAACGTTGCTGTATTTACTGTGAGGCAGTTTCATTACGAAGTGGAGTGGCGTCCTTGGTGATAATCAGTAAAATCATGAGAAGTTCGTATTTCCAAACGGAAGAAATCCTTCACGTCTAACCACATAAAGGTGTTTGTACATTAAACTTCTAAGGAAAAGATTTGCAGTAGGCTATACAAACTCCTTGTGAAAACGTAGCCTTCTGAAACGCCACTCGATTTGATAATTCAACTGCTTAAATGAATAGGAAACATGACACCCGCTTTTTTTTAAACAATGTTGAAATGGTACTTAACTATTAAGCAACACCCAGGTTAAAACCGACATCTAGAAGTTTTTTCACATGATATTTTGTTTACTGTAGCCTTATTCTAGAATCGCGATGTGCCCGATGTCTCCACATAGAGCTATGTAACCTCAATATAGGCAACTATAGCTGTAGCCTGTACTGCTATAATGTGGTTGTGAAAGAATTCATGCCAGCATCAGACGTAGGCTAATTCACAACCATTTCTCTAGATGCGTGAAACGAATTGCTGCATCATATTAACGGACATATCCCATTGTTCATAATATCGCAGTGTAACATCTGAAATCAAATGTAGCCAAAATGCGTCATTTGGAAACGTATGGTTGTATGAATCCATGAATGCACATTCATATACTGAAATGGTAGCTGCCATACTTATTTAGACCTATGTTTAATTGTGTGCGAGGAAAAAGCCTAATTAACGCTGCTTCTTCCCCGTCTCTGAAATGAGATCTCCACCATGGGACACGAGAGACTGCAAAATCTAACTGGACCACCAGAGGGCACCAAATACAAGGGAATGGACGGGAGCATAAAAGAAGCACGCAAGAATCCACTCTCAATACATTGACGTTAACAGACATGTGCACACATGACCTGAAGTTGTAGCTACAGCCCAACTTGCAATTACTTTAGTAATTGCACCTTTTCTAGTTAATTATACTACAGGGGAGAACAAGGTAAGATGAACATGTTTTACATTTTAAACGATCATGGCCAGAAAAATAGAAATTTCGATCTAATAATAAAGTGTTCCTTCCTTTGGCACAACGTACCCCTAGTATGCAAATAGCTCATTCCAATTCTATCATCGTAATAGAATACGATTTTGTCAAAATTCATGAAAAACATAAATGTTCTCCCTCTTCATAAACTATATGTATTAAATAAGAAACCCATGTGGTGTACAATCAGTTTTTAAAGATATTTTTTTCTCATTTATTTAATATCCATGGGCTCAATTTACCACAAGCCCATTTGCTGATCTTACCCCATAGCTACTATCTGAACAAAACTATAATTCTATCAGGACCTCAATAAAATCACTTCACATGGTAAAAAACACAATTCTGGCTCTAGTTCATTCACCATGTACACTATGTTTTCCAATCCATCACATGGCTATAATTTTAAGATGAATCTATAACAGGTACTGCATATTGTTTTTGGATTCCATGAAACATGGTGTGGCTCATACCTACTGGCTCAACTTACCCCGTTCTGCCTGGGGAGAACGGGGTAAGATGGACACTTTTTACATTTTAAATTATCATGGCCAGAAAAATACACATTTCGATCATTCCTTTAATTTTAAACATATTAGTTAAAATATTTTACACAAGAGGATTGTATCCACATATATGGCTAAGCTTATAAGCTTATTTTATTACAACAGTAACCACTACTACTGTTACTTCTATTACTATGAAATATTACTACTACTAGTAGTAGTATTGTTATTATCAGCATCATCTTTTCTTAGCTGTTGCTTTTGAGAAAAAAAATAACTACCATCTTCCCCATCACATATCCTGCATGTGTCCAGGAATTAGCCTATCCAACTGTACTGTACTGTACTGTAGGCTGCAGTATAATTAATAAGAATGTGGACCTCAAGAATACTGAAAACCTGAGTTTGTGTGAAGGGGGACCTCAGGAATTGTCATGGTTTGTGACCTTTTTCCCTTGCGGTTGTGTTCCTCGGTCGCCACAAGTGGGCGCTGCTTCGTTGGTGGAGTTTTGGCTCCGTTCCTTCTTCTCGCGAAGAAGTCTCATCAACGTTGCACAGCTTTATAAGCCTTCCTTTTCCTTCATTCGGGGCTTCGATATTGATTGTTTGTTGTTTGTGCTGTGGTGTGCTGTTTGGCATTATTTGTGCTATTTTGTGTGCGGTTTATTTAGCCCTTTTAAAGTTTTAGCCAGTATGTTTGTTCTAGTGTTTTAAGGAGACCGTTTTGCTCCATTGTGCTCTGTGGTGCTTTATTGGAGTTTTGCGGGACTTGCCTTTGTGCTTTGAGCTGTCAGGTTTAATTCCTGTTTTTTGTGCTCATTTCAGTCTCCGCTTTCTGGTCTGTCCTTTGTAGTTTGCCTAGACCATTTGCCATTTGCTGTCTCTTTCTCCTCTCTCTGTCTGCTGTCTTCTCTGAAGGCAAGAGGAGTTTGTTTATTGAGAGACAGGGCGTTTTTTCGTACTGACTTTAGGGCTCTATTTATTCTTAGAGGCAGGGCTTGTATTTTCTATTGAGCTTGCGCTAGTCAGATAGCCGATAATTCCGGTGCAGCTGTCCTCTCGTCCCTGTGTGCCTTTATCCGTATATGGAGTTTGACGATTTTGTTCGGAACTTTAGTTCTGTTTCGTCTGTCGGTGCATGTCTTCCTGTGGGGAGGATTGGGCGATGTTCTGGACATGTTTGCGTGTGACTGCGAGCATCCATATAAGCCTTGGAACATTTATTATCGGTTCCTTCACCTCGTTACATTTTCCCTTACTGAGAGGCTAGGGTGTTTATTTTTTATTTAAGCTTGTCATTCTGCTAGTAAAGTTATGGGACTGCGGTGCTCCGTCGGCTCTCCTGTAAAATGTTTCTCCCTCCTGGGAGATCGGGAGTTTACCCCTTTATGTTATGCATGTGACTACGAGCTTATGAAACTAGCCACGGAACGTTATCTCTGTTCCTTCGCCTTCTCGTTACATTCCTCTTTACCAAGAGGCAGGGCATTTATTCTCTATACTCATGTTAGTCAGTTAGCCGATAATTCCGGTGCAGCTGTCCTTTCGTCCCTGTGTGCCTTTTATCCTTATATGGAGTTTGACGATTTTGTTCGGAACTGTAGTTCTGTTTCATCTGTCGGTGCATGTCTTCCTGTGGGGAAGATTGGGCAATGTTGTGGACATGTTTGCGTTTGACTGCGAGTCTGAGAGTAGCCTTGGAATGTTAGATCTCCGTTCCTTTCGCCTCCTGGCATTCTAATTCGCATTAGTTTTCAGTGTTTGTTGGTTATATGTCTTTTGTGCTACTCGCCTATTCTTGCGCCTCATTACTGAGGCAGGGCGTTTATTATTGCTGGCCATTTAATTACTTAGCACGTGGAAGCATGGGGTAGC
The DNA here is from genome assembly GCA_029718625.1 of Synaphobranchus kaupii. Taxonomy (NCBI): domain Eukaryota; kingdom Metazoa; phylum Chordata; class Actinopteri; order Anguilliformes; family Synaphobranchidae; genus Synaphobranchus; species Synaphobranchus kaupii. Next base: position 36,560,944 of record CM056389.1, on the reverse strand, counting down.
AGTTCTTTGTTCCCCTTCGCCTTGTTTGGATTTCTTGCTGTGAAATCAGGCATTTGTGCTTCTACTCAATTGCGTGTTACAGTGTGCCGGTTCGTAGCTTCGGTACGTTGGTGTGTATTTGTGCCATTATGCTACTCGCCTGTTCTTATGCGTCTCGTTTCCGAGACAGGGCGTTTGTTATTTCCGGCTCGTTTATTAGTTACTTAGCTCGTAGAAGTATGGGGTAGTAGTCCTTTGTTCCCTTTCGCCTTGTTTGGGTTTCTTGTTGTGAAACTAGGCGTTTGTGCTTCTACTCATTGGTGTGTAACAGTGAGCTGGTCTGTAGCTGTGATGTGTGTGTTTCCTTGTCTTGTCTCTTCCCTTATCTGCGGGGTTTCCTGCCTTAGTGGCCTTAGGGCTTAAAGAATCCCCTTGCTGCGTTTGGCTCCTCCTACCTCACACGTCACGCCCCTTTACAGGAATAGAGTACTCAAGTGAGTACGTCAGTCGTGGGCGGAGTCTGGTTTCGGAAGTAAATTCCCTATGGAAGAATAGAATGGGCTTCGGAGACTATCGACTATTTCTTGAAATCTGATTTATAGAATGAGCCGAAACGTTCCTGGATTAGCCTGTGTGGTACAAAGATATAGACCATATATCGCATGTTCCAATTTTTTTTTTTTAAAGTAATGCATTAATCATTGTAGTTCGACATGTAGTCCACTTTAACGGACTGCATATCCAGTACTGCAATGCACAGGTGGTTCTTGACCAATAAGATATCATCTCGTCTGTCTGGACATTCTTGGGCAGATGGGAGTACTGCAGCTGAAGATGGGCTAATGTTAGCTTGCTAAGTAGAAAAGCCCGCCCGACAAGGTCAGAAACTGTGCTACGGTTAACCACATAAAGCAATTCTAGCTTTTAGTCCTTCAAGCTAGCTAGCTAAGGTTAGAAAAAAAGTGTTTAAAAAAGGAGCTATGTGCTACTGCTGGCTAACGTTATCTGACAACGTCTGGAGACAAGGCTGCACGTTCGTAGGGAATTATGGGACATCGAGTTTTTAAACAGTTCCAGTGCTGATATAATCACAAGAAAATACTGAAACGTAAAATATAATCGAAGCTGGTCCAGAAAAACTACATAGTTTGCGAACGGGCGTTATATTGAACAATCCGGGAAATTGACGGTAAGATATAATCAGTAGAAATGGTTTAAAAGTAAGCTTTAGTTAGAGTCTATGCTCTAAATGAATGGGGAATTTACTTCCGAAACCAGCGTGATGTAGTCACTTGAGTACTCTATACTGACTGCATGAATCTGTGTGAAGGCGGACCTCAGGAATACTGAATACATGAGTGTGTTTGAAGGGGGACCTCAGGAATACTGACTGCATGAATCTGTGTGAAGGCGGACCTACTGAAAACCTGAGTTAGTCCCCAGACGTGACCGTCAAGTCAGGTTGGGAACCAAAGTTCTTTAGATTCTTAATTTGAAGTGATATTTGTATTTAGAAACGTAATCTCATCATGCCTAATTTCTTTCATGGCTGTGCGACCTTAGGAAAGGGTGGGCTCCGCAACGCATGTTCCAGTCAGGTTACCCCCATAAGTCACAAAAACAAGGCTCTGTGTGTGTGTGTGTGTGTGTGACACATTATGGCTATGATAATATTCAATATTGTAGGCATGTTGTTGGTGTGTGTGTGTGTGTGTGTGTGTGTGTGCGTGCGCACTATGGTTTTTAAATGATAAAGTTTGTTTGTTGTGACAAGATTGCAAAAGTGCAATGTTTTCAAAACTACAGTGTATTCCTAATAATAGAGGACCCCGCAACACACATAATTTAATAGGTCTTTCTGCCCCTTCAAAAGTAACTAATTCAGTGTGCGTTTTAAATTCAAATTAAGAGGCAGTAGTCAAACTTACCTTAATGAAACGTGCTACAGCACGGTTGAAATAAAATTATTCAATTCAACAGTTTTTTAACTGACTCTTTGTGTAATTTTATTCTTATTCTTGATACATATCAAATTTTATTTCTGCTTTGCTCATCTTAATGCACGGAACAGACCTAACACACGGTTAAGGCCCCCTTAGGTATGTTTCACCAGGAGGAGAGTTATTTATTTTTTCAGGAGCGTGTGTGTGTTTGATTAAATTTTATTTTAAAATGGGGTTGTTTTGTTTGTAACTATGTAGCTTTTAACAAAATAACAGTGCGAACATGGACAAAGTGACCTATTGTTTAGGCAATAGGACTTACACACACAAACATAAACATCTAACCATCTAAAGGCCGATCTAAACAAGTGTATTTCGAGGGTTTTTCTCTGTTACGAGAAAAGAGGTAGCTAACTACGGATAGTGTGACATAAAAATATGTGAAAATTAATGTCTTAAACTGAAAAGGTCAAGCCATTAAAGCCGGTGATATGTTGAGTTAGAATGTTCGATGTAGCAGAATTAAAGTAGGCTATTCATTAGCTACTCACGAACATGTAAATAACGGAACTTTTCAACAGACATGAACAGAATGACAATAAGTTGTTTAAACAAGGCAATATACTATATTTTACTTCCACAAGAGTTGTTGAATGCACAGACACTACACACCCCCCCTTCAAATGCAGCACCAAAACGCATGCATATCAGAGACTGAGAGTTGTCTCCTGTCGGGGATCACACACACTATGGTACCAACAAGAAACAGTTAAAGTGTGAAGAGACTAAGGACGCTAAAGACTCTTTACGGTGGCAGTTGGTGTTTGTGTGTAACATTATGGCACCCTAAGACTCAATATTGTACAAATGTTGTTTTGGTGTGAAGTGACTGTTTATAAAAGCATTTAATACACAAAAAGTCAATATTGTTTACAAGTTGTTGTGTTCGGTTCTAAGCTTTTGAGGCTTAAAACACTAGATACGGAGACAGTGAGTTGTTAGAAGGGTATCAAAACCAGGAATAGTGTACCCTATACTGACACGACACACATAATGTGCATAGGGGACAACATGCATTACCTTGGTACAATTAAACGGAAGTGTTTCATTCTTTTGTTGTTTAAAACAGAGCGAGCATATCTTGTTGCTGAATTAAAGTACTCATTACTCACAAACCATGCAAATAATGGAACTTTTGTACAGTATTTTCTTCAGACTGTCTACCATTGAAAGACATAAGGGTAAAAGATAATTTGTGTTTTACACAATCAACTGAGCAGTAGTTTCAAAACACTTTAAAGTTTGTTTCAAGATCAGCTCAATTGAAAAGCACTTTGTTGCTAACATGTTTGGGGTTTTCAAGACTAAGTGTACTTGCTAAGCAGCCCCAATCGTCTGTTTAGATGTTTATACAAATTACAATATTTTAGTAAATCAACATGTTACATGCATTCAATGGCTTTATCTTTTCTGTTTAAGACTTACTCTTTCACATAATTATGTCACCAACACAACCGTGCCACATTATCTGGACCTCTGTGGTAGTAGGCCTACAGCTAATACACTCAAAAAGAGGGCTGATTTTATCATCCAATCGTACATGCAGCTTCAAACTGTTGTTACACATGCGCAAATGTGTGTAAGCAACATATAATAAGTTATACACATCAATATACAGTCAAGCCGGAAAGTCTGCACACTCCTTTCACCTTCTCCACGTTTTATTACGTTACAGACATATTCTACAATAGATTGAGTTCATTTTTTGTCTCAAAATTCTACACAAAATAGCCCATAATGACAAAGTGAAAACAGGTTTTTAGACATTTGTGCTAATTTATTAAAAATCTAAATGTAAAATATCATATGTACGCAAGTGTGCACACCCTTTGATATGACACCCAAAAGTGAGCTGAGGTGCATTTTGTTTCCACTGATACTGCTTGAGATGTTTCTACAACTTAATTGGAGTCCATCTGTGATAAATTCAATTGATTGGACATGATTGGGGATTGCCAACACCTGCCTATATAAGGTCCCACAGTTGACAGTGCATGTCAGAGCAAACTCTAAGCCATGGGGTCAAAGCAGAGGTGTCAAACTCGTTCCATCGAGGGCCGAGTGTATGCAAGTTTTTGTTCTAACCATGCTCTACACCAGCTGATTCCACTAATTAGTTCACCTCCTTGGTTGAAGAGCTGAGCTAATTAGTGAAATCAGCTGGTGTAGGGCACAGTTGGAACAAAAACCTGCATACACTCGGCCCTCGATGGAATCAGTTTGACATCCCTGGGTCAAAGGAATTATCTGCAGACCTCAGAAACAGGATTGTGTCAAGGCATAGATCTGGAGAAGGGTACGGAAAAATCCCTGCAGCTTTACAGGTCCCAAAGAGCACAGTGGCCACCATCATTCATAAATGGAAGAAGTTTGGAACCACCAAGAATCTTCCTAGACCTGGCCGCCCGGCCAAACTGAGCAATCGGGGAAGACGGGCCTTGGCCAGGGAGGTGAGCAGGAACCCGAGGGTCACTCTGACAGAGCTCCAGCATATCCTTGTGCAGATGGGAGAACCTTTCAGAAGATCAACCATCCAGGCAGCACTCTACCAATCAGGCCTTTATGGTAGAGTGGCCAGACGGAAGCCCCTCCTTAGTAAAAGGCACATCACAGCCCGCTTGGAGTTTGCCAAAAAGGCACCTAGAGGACTCTCAAACCATGAGAATCAAGATTCTCTGGTCTGATGAAACCAAAATTGAACTTTTTGGCCTGAACATCAAGCGTCACGTCTGGAGGAAACCAGGCACCGCTCATCACCTGGCTAATACCATCCCTACAGTGAAGCATGGGCGGTGGCAGCATCATGATGTGGGGATGTTTTTCAGCAGCGGGAACGGGGCGACTAGTCCTGATAGAGGGAAAGATGAATTCAGCTAAGTACACCGAGATCCTTGAAGAAAACCTGCTCCAGAGCACTCTGGACCTCAGACTGGGGCGAAGGTTTACCTTCCAACATGACAACGACCCAAAGCACACAGCCAAGAGAACAAAGGAGTGGCTTCGGAGAAAGTCTGTGCATGTCCTTGAGTGGCCCAGCCAGAGCCCAGACCTGAATCCAATTGAACATCTGTGGAAAGAGCTGAAAATGGCTGTGTACCGACGCTCCCCATCCAACCTGATGGAGCTTGCAAGGATATGCCAAGAGGAATGGGCAAAAATGTCCAGAAACAAGTGTGCCAAGCTCGTAGCTTCTTTCCCAAGACGGCTTGAAGCTGTAATCGCTGCCAAAGGTGCAGCAACCAAGTATTAGGCTAAGGGTGTGTACAGATATGTAACCCCTAAATAACCTATTTTTGTCAGTAAAATAAAATTGCATATTTTCTAAAAACCTGTTTTCACTTCGTCATTATTGGCTATTGTGTGTAGATGTTTGAGGCAAAAAAATGATCTCAATCTATTGTAGTATAAGTCTGTAACGTAATAAAACGTGGAGAAGGTGAAAGGAGTGTGCACACTTTCCGGATTGACTGTATAGTATACTAGTTTCTTCACTAATATTTTAGTTGTAAGCATTATTCAGATTATGTTTACTTACCTAAAGTGTATCCTAAAACATCTTTTTAAGAACACTACCATGTATGCTGGGAAAAGACTATACAATCATGTTAAAAAGTAAGTACATCCTCAAACGGAAGTCAGTTTTTTGACACATCTGGACACAAGTTTATTTTATTTTAATTTCAACCATATTGATTGATTAAGGTACAGTAATTCTACAAATGATTCTAAAAAAAAGTAGACTTTGGAATCACTTAAGCAATTGAAATGAACATACATGCAAATTCCTCATAATAATAATAAAATAATAATGCCTGGCATTTATATACCGCCTTTCTCGATACTCAAAGTACTTTACAATGACGAGGGGGAAACTCGCCTCAACCACCACCAATGTGTAGCACCCACTTGGGTGATGCAACGGCAGTCATTTTGAGCCAGAATGCTCACCACACATCAGCTGAGGTGGAGAGGGAGAGAAGAATCTTTTAGCCAATTAAACTGGTGATGATTAGGTGGCAGATTGAAAGAGCCTGGGTTGGGAGTTTATCCAGGACACCGGGGAAACCCCTACTCTTTACGATAATACGATAATAAAGATGGGATCTTTAATGACCACAGTGAGTCAATCAAACGACCTTCAAGTGATCCATCCATATCTACAGCATATCTGACAGCAGAGTGATCTTTTGAGGCTCGTTTGATACCCTCAGACCTTTGATGACTTACCGCCATCCAGTCCCACCCCCCAAATTCCCATAGAGATCCATTCAAATGCAGAGAGGTTATAGCATCGCTTGTTAGAGAACATGAAAATAAGATATCAAGAGTCTTCCAAACTTCCAAATTATTATCTCATAATTGGACAATCATTTACACCTGTTTTGTGCACCATACATCAATTTTAATCAATATATTTGATAGTAAAGGTAGGGGTGTACTTACTTTTTGCTCATGAGGAATTTGCATGTATGTTCATTTCAATTGCTTAAGTGATTCCAAAGTCTACTGTTTTTTGGCATCATTGGTTGAATTAGTGTACCTTAATCAATCAATATGGTTGAAATTAAAATAAAATAAACTTGTGTCCAGATTTGTCAAAAAACTGACTTCCGTTTGAGGATGTACTTTTAACATGATTGTATATATTGTCTTTTCCCCGCATACATGGTAGAGTGTTCTTAAAAAGATGTTTTAGGATACACTTTAGGTAAGTAAACGTAATCTGAATAATGCTTACAACTAAAATATTAGTGAAGAAACTAGTATACTATATATTGATGTGTATAGCTTATTATATGTTGCTTACACACATTTGCGCATGTGTAACAACAGTTTGAAGCTGCATGTACGATTGGATGATAAAATCAGCCCTCTTTTTGAGTGTATTAGCTGTAGGCCTACTACCACAGAGGTCCAGATAATGCGGCACGGTTGTGTTGGTGACATAATTATGTGAAAGAATAAGTCTTAAACAGAAAAGATAAAGCCATTCAATGCATGTAACATGTTGATTTAGAATGGTCAATGTTGAAAAAATAAAATATTAATCAGCTATGTGGTGAGTTTGAACACCTTTACTAAAATATTGTAATTTGTATAAACATCTAAACAGACGATTGGGGCTGCTTAGCAAGTACACTTAGTCTTGAAAACCCCAAACATGTTAGCAACAAAGTGCTTTTCAATTGAGCTGATCTTGAAACAAACTTTAAAGTGTTTTGAAACTACTGCTCAGTTGATTGTGTAAAACACAAATTATCTTTTACCCTTATGTCTTTCAATGGTAGACAGTCTGAAGCAAATACTGTACAAAAGTTCCATTATTTGCATGGTTTGTCAGTAATGAGTACTTTAATTGAGCAACAAGATATGCTCGCTCTGTTTTAAACAACAAAAGAATCTTCCGTTTAATTGTACCAAGGTAATGCATGTTGTCCCCTATGCACATTTGTTGTTATGCGTGTCGTGTCAGTATAGGGTACACTATTCCTGGTTTTGATACCCTTCTAACAACTCACTGTCTCCGTATCTAGTGTTTCAAGCCTCAAAAGCTTAGAACCGAACACAACAACTTGTAAACAATATTGACAGTGTCCTTTTGTGTATTAAATGCTTTTATAAACATAGTCACTTCACACCAAAACAACATTTGTACAATATTGAGTCTTAGGGTGCCATAATGTTACACACAAACACCAACTGCCACTGTAAATAGTCTTTAGCGTCCTTAGTCTCTTCACACTTTAGCTGTTTCTTGTTGGTACCAGTGTGTGTGATCCCCGACAGGAGACAACTCTCAGTCTCTGATATGCATGCCTTTTGGTGCTGCATTTGAAGGGGGGGTGTGTAGTGTCTGTGCATTCAACAACTCTTGTGGAAATAAAATACAGTATATTGCCTTGTTTAAACAACTTATTGTCATTCTGTTCATGTCTGTTGAAAAGTTCCGTTATTTACATGTTCGTGAGTAGCTAATGAATAGCCTACTTTAATTCTGCTACATCGAATATTCTAACTCAACATATCACCGGCTTTAATGGCTTGACCTTTTCAGTTTAAGACATTAACTTTCACATATTTTTATGTCACACTATCCGTAGTTAGCTACCTCTTTTCCCGTAACAGAAAAACCCTCGAAATACACTTGTTTAGATCGGCCTTTAGATGGTTAGATGTTTATGTTTGTGTGTGTAAGTCCTATTGCCTAAACAATAGGTCACATTGTCCATGTTCGCACTGTTATTTTGTTAAAAGCTACATAGTTACAAACAAAACAACCCCATTTTAAAATAAAATTTAATCAAACACACATACACGCTCCTGAAAAAATAAATAACTCTCCTCCTGGTGAAACATACCTAAGGGGGCCTTAACCGTGTGTTAGGTCTGTTCCGTGCATTAAGATGAGCAAAGCAGAAATAAAATTTGATATGTATCAAGAATAAGAATAAAATTACACAAAGATTCAGTTAAAAAACTGTTGAATTGAATCATTTTATTTCAACTGTGCTGTAGCACATTTCATTAAGGTAAGTTTGACTACTGCCTCTGAATTTAAAACGCACACTGAATTAAAGTTACTTTTGAAGGGGCAGAAAGACCTATTGAATTATGTGTGTTGTGGGGTCCTCTATTATTAGGAATACACTGTTGGTATAGTTTTGAAAACATTACACTTTTGCAATCTTGTCACAACAAACAAACTATTATTTAAAAACCATAGCACGCACACACACACACACACACACACACACACACACACACACACACACACACACACACACACACACACACACACACACACACACACATACACCAACAACATGCCTACAATATTGAGTATTATCATAGCCATAATGTCACACACACACATACACAAACAATTATCCCAGTGCCTGAACTGGTTTATAATAAGTGGTGGGAATCACTTTTTCAAATATTGACACTTTTCATTTAATGGTCTGCTCAATGATAGTATCCACAAATGTGATGCGGTATGTCAAAACCAGGCGGAATTTGGCAAGAGGTCAATTTTGAGTTATTAGTATATTAGTAAAACATAGACCTTGCACTTTACAACTCCGCTTTCTTTTTTCAAATCGGATATTCCAAAGCGAAGTTATTAAGATTTTAAATTGGACCGTCTGAAACATCGAAACTGAGAAATAGCCCTTTAAAGTTTGAGTTTAAACAAAATAAGTTGGTTAACAATGTTAGCGTACCGAACCGTTATCGGGCGGAAACCAGACATTTTTGTGATCAACATACGATACTGATATTATTCTGGCACATACCATTGAACATATTATATTTATTAGGTTCACAAAACGATAAGCTAACTTTTAAGCCAATAACCATGTAGATGTGACCGGTAGTTTTTTTGTTTTAACGTCTTTTAGATTAGAAAGTACTGTCAAAAAAGGGGCGCCCTTTATCGGGCGGCTCTTGTAGTGCATAAACAAGCTCACGATTATTGTTGTTTTAATAATCAATTAATAGTTTATTTCATCAAGAAAGATACCGTTTGAATAACCAATATGTTGGCAAAATAGCTGGCTAACTGGATAGTTTACCTGACAGTCCGAAAGATGTCGATATTGGGTTTATTTCTTCACAAAACGATAAACTAAGTTTTAAGCCAATATTAAACATGTAGACGTGACCGGTAGTTTTTTGTTTTAACGTCTTTTAGATGAGACAGTAATGTCAAAAAAGGGGAGACAACTATCGTTTATTGGCTTAAAAGAGATAGGCTCAATCGCATTGGATTTATTTCTTTACAAAAACGATGTTCACTTTTAAGCCAATAACGTGTTTTTTTTTTCCGTTTTAACGTCTTTAAGATGAGACCAGACTGCCAAAGAAAGGGCGCCCATTATCGGGCGGCTGTTGTAATCCATAAACAAGCTCACGATTATTGTTGTTTTAATAATCAATTAATAGTTTATTTCATCAAGAAAGATACCGTTTGAATAACCAATATGTTGGCAAAATATCATCATGCGATTTTACGTTAGCAAGTGAGCTCGAAGTTACGCTAAATTTGGCGTCATTTCCAAGCAAAATCTCGAACAAGGCATCATTTTGTGAAATTATATGCCTCTCTAAAAGTGTTTAAAAAAATACTTTGTCGATGAAATTTCAGTTAGAAACTTTTACAGAACATTTTTAATATTTGTAGCATCATAAATGTCCAAAAATCTCTAAACCCCTAAAATTCACCCTCAAGGCATTTTGCAGCTGTTCCTCCGTTCGTAGCTCTGCCCAATTCCGCCTGCTTTTGACATACCGCGTCACAAATATGTAAACTTGTAAGAAAAAAACAACTAAAACACAGTGCACATCTTTTTTCATTTGAACTTTGATATAATTTGATTGAATATAACCTACAATACACAAAGCTTCAATATAACATTTGATAATTAGCAGAATACATACCACAAAACCCCACCAAAATATCAAATAACGTCTTGGGCTCTATTTTCAAACCAGCGCAAGCGGACGGTATAGTCAAACGCAAGCTTGTTGACAGCATCAACGTCTTAAAACTGGCGCTATGGCGTTTCTCAGCAATACCGCTAGGATCAACAAATTCTCAACATAACATCCTTTCACTTGCGCTGCAGTGGGATGGGTGGCGCTGTCTGGGGCGTGTTCTAAAATACTTTCGGCTCAGTGACAATTTGAACCAACGAAAACCCATTGCGTTATGATCCGCTGGAACCACCTCTTAGCGGCAACGCAATAGACTCTGGCAATTTGGCAACTTGTTAGTCATGTAGTTCTATGTAGTGTCTATAGGTGATGCCAACATTACACTTCCATTTAATGAACAAATAGCCTATAATTATTATTAATTAATTAATTTTAATTTAAACTACTAGAATAAAACAGGACAGCTTACAAGAAACTTGCGATCATGTAGGCCAATAGCCTATAATATATAAATTACACATTGACACAGTTGAATCATAAGCCTACCATTTGAATAATAATTATGCCTACATCACCTCATGTAGGCTAATTAATGCATTCGCCACCTCCTCCCGTGCCTTCCGAACTTCTGGGAGACGAGGTGGTGTGGATTGTGATCCATAAATTACTAGTCCTAGCCTGTACTTCTGTTGCAAGTATGTCTGATTCCTGTGCGGAAAATCGCTCTTGTCGTTGACGGTCCAGTGCGTTTGGATTGCTCATTATGAAATTGCATGGAGCGATTGCGTTCCAACTGGCTTTTTTTTAAAGCATGAGAACAACAATTTGATTGGCTACCATAGAGACACACCTTGGACATTTAAACCCAGCCTTTTAGCAATACCGCCATAAGGTGCGCCAAGATTGCCGTCATGAAATTACCAAATTTCTCGCCGACACGCCCTCAGAGCGATACCGCCAAGCGCTTACTCTTGCGTTCACCATTGCGTTTGGTTTATTAAAATAGAGCCCCTTGAGAATAAACTACTGTCTTAAAACCCTTTCCAGCCTAAGCGAATATTGGGTCAACATTCTATTCCATTTTATTTCTTAATGTGCTTTGCAAAAATGTTTGTAGTGTGATCATATTACATCAGATACCTAAACTTGATATGCCATTGTAAACAGGATAACTGGGGCTTTCAATTGATATAAAAAATAATAGGATTACTTGATGGCAATATCATCAATTATGGAAATACATTTACCAACTAAATTTATAAAACATTCTAAATGGCTATTTTCTAATGAGAAACCTACTATTTTACCCATTTCATGTTCAAGATAGGGGGAAACATACAGTGTATGATATCTTCACCATTGTGTGAGTCATATAGAATAGGAATCAGAATAGAATTATCTTCTACTGCTCAAAAGTTATAACCACTTCAGTGATGAGTAAGAAAAGGCTAAAATAAACGCTTTAGAATGTTAGGTTCATTGAAAATATGACGTGTATGCAAAACTGTTTGTGGTGTGATCATATGTTACACCCCTAAAGATAATATACCATTTTAAACAGGATAACTGGAGCTTTCCATTTATATACAATAATATGCTTACTTTAACACAATATCATCAATTATTAAAACAAATCACAAAATAAATAATAATAAAAAAACTTTCTAAATGGCTATTCTCCATGAGAAACCTAGGTTTTTAAACATTTCATGTTCAAGATTGAGGGAGACGAACTGTGGTATCTTCACTATTTTGTAAGTGATATAGAGTAGAAATCAGAACAGATTTATCATTTACTGCTCAAAAGTTATAACATCTTAGTGATGTATGGGAAAAGGCAAAAACAATTTTTTATTAGAATGTTAGGTTCATTGACATTTCACATTACCACTTATCCATATTCCTAATGGGTCACTGTTGAGAACCTGTTGATATAATGCAAAATTGAAAGACACATACACTGAATTTATGTGTTCAATGAAACACACACTTTATTTAAAAAAAATGTATAACATAGTGAATGGATGAAGTAAGTAAATGGATAACATTGTAAAACAAATAAAAACATGATACAACCCATGGCAAATATCAGTTTAGATACTCGTAAAATTAATGCATTGGATTTATTTACAGTAAAATCATTCATGTATTAGTACAGATACAGCAGACAAATCTATGGTCAAGCATAAATACCTTCAATATATTCAAAAATCAAGAAGATAACAGTAAGTGCACGAATGCCCTGATGGTCCTCCGTGTCATGCTCTGCAATGACCCTCAGCACCCTCCTTCTCTTCAGGGACTGTATCAAATGGCTAAATGTCCATCCTTTGCTGCAATACATAAACATGTAATCATTTACCATTTCATTAATCCATATCATATAAAACCATTTCTGAGTAATTAAAGGGCTATATACTTGCAATAAAATCATGTTACAGCAAACGCTTTATGCTTATGTCAGGAATAGATAAAATAGCTATTCTGGACATAAGCATAATGTCCATCCATCGCTGTAATAGATAAATATATTATCAGTTGCCATTTCATTAATCCATAACATATAAAACCATTTCTGAGTCATTAAAGGGGTGTATAGTGAGAATGACATTTTACAGAAAACACTATGCTCCAGAATAACGTTAGCCTAGATAAAAAGCACAACAATAACACAATGTTAGACTACTTAGCATAATGTCCATTCATATAAGATATTGTTTTGAATGAACAGACCTAAATCATCAGTGACATTGGCTCAACTGAATGATGTCTTTTTGTCATATTTGTCTAAACAGGCTAATCTTGCTCAAGTCAAAAACGTGAGTCAGAAAATAAAACGTGAAGCTGACGTTACGTTAGGAAATGTTTGCTGTTTAGTTCTCTACTCCATTCATTTTCGACAGGACTGATCAACAACAACCTTCAAATTTATACATAACGTTATGTTAAAAAACTAGCTAGTTAGTACTTGCTATTGATAAGACTAATAGTTGAGTATAACATTTATAAAGCTAGCAAGACAGACAGCAGAACTAACGTTTCAAATTAGGAAAACAAAGACGCAGAAAAGAAAATGGCTGTTTGCGCGGCGAGACGATGACAGCTCACTGTTAGACTGACGTTATTTGTTTTAGCTTTAGTTAGCTATTATTTAGTTATCAAAGTCTACACTAAGATACGGAAAATATTCACATCTAACGTTATCACTTCACTTATTCATTGTATGACAGACTTTTTCACAATTTCATCTCGAAACGAGCTGGGGGAAGAACAACACAGTGGCATCATTTGAAGCTAGAGCCGAATGTTAGCTACCTTAGCGAATTTCAAGTGAAAATATGAGAAGGTCTGCGGTACAAAAACAGGATTTTATTCAAAATATCTTTTTAATTTAATGAAGTAATATCTATGGTTAATTATTATCTTAAATATTTCTTACCTCAGGGGGTTTACTGGCTTTCCCTCAGTCGCAGTAAAGTCTTCAGACGATAGTGTTCTGTCCGAGGTGGTCCGCTCCGCCCGCGGTGAGGCAAATGTACATTTACGAGGTTGACGTGCGGTTTTATTTAGCGGTCTAGAAATAAATCCCCACCCACTAAGCTCATGAACCAGTTATATGCAATTGTAGCTTATTTTGTCATCTGTAACTAGCATTTTTCAAAAAGAAAATCAGTGATTGGACGGCAGAGCTATTATACGTCAAACCATCAGAACAATTGTACTGAAATTAGAACGCTCCGGCTTTAAAGGGTTAAAAGCATGAAGCAAAAACACCCGTCCTGGGGTTTACCTATGACCAGAAAAATAAGGACTGGACAATGACGTTACTGTCTACCCATGATTCTTTGTGATTTGAGGAAGTAAATAACCAATGGGACCAGCGCCGGAGACTTGAATGAATGGGAGTGGATGCTGGTGACAGCTCCACATAGGTTTTAAATCGAGGTCTACATCTTTATGTTTTGGTTTTATTGTGTAATACTGGTCAAAATAAAATTACAGAAATAGAACATACTCTACGATGGTCCTTTTTTAAAATCATGTCAGGCATTTGTGAGTTTTGGTAGTTCTCATATGGCTATTTTGTTGTAAGCGAACGTTGATGTCATTGTAGCCATCTGTTAGCTTGATATAGCGTTCTATTCACGTGAATTTTCTGTTTGTATAAACCGTTGGAAATTGACAGTTGATTTGCAATATTATATTTAATATTTATAGTCTAGCTAACCTTAGCTATCACAATTGTGCTAACTTTTGTGAATAGCTACCTAGCTAACGTTGTCATTAAATTTTTTTACCGTGAAAAATCCCCGACCTGTTTACATTCTCGGACAGATATTCGGGAAATCTGTTACACAATGATAATGATAATGGCGATGGTAACTTTGTCACTAAACCGGCCACTTTTTAGTTAATAAAACTCAAAAGTAACGTTAAGCTAACTAAGATATGAAGTGAGCACAAGTGGCTTACACTAGGCCTACTAGTTCACTATTTTTCATTCTTCTGTAAGGGCCTGCGCCACCGAAATGCACTTCAAGAAGGCATACTTCAGCTTATACTAAAATAAATAAACAACAACAATAATAAAAAAATACTTATAGCCTACTTGCTGAAATAGTCATAGTAAGCCACTTATGCTCACTGGATATCTTAGTTAGCTTACTTTTTAGTTGTATTAGCTAACAGTTGTCTGTTTAGTCCTCACGTTACCATAGCCATATGTGTAGCCTAGCTACAGTATTTTATTTTTTAAAGGGTTTCCGCGTTGTTGGTTTTGAAAGCTCCGCGCTATGATGCAAAACCCTGCAGCAACAGCATAGCATTTTTATTTTCTTTCTTTTTTGTTTTCAAAGAGGGTAGGCTATTTCACGATATAATTGCTGATTTGAGGCAAAAGTGCCGCCGTGGTAACCGACTTCCCTGACATTCGTCCGACAATGTAAACAAGAATCTAACGTTAGGGGATTTTCCATGGTAAGAAGAAATTGTATGACAACGTTAGCTAACACGTTAGTCGCTACTATAACGTTAACTTAGTTAAATGTCCAGCACCTCTGTGGTCTAATAGCGGGGATGGTAGGGGGAAAACAACGTTTTGCTTCCAAAAATCCTAAAAGAGGGCCCAAGAATGGGTAAAGGCAATTCGACAAGTCTCATGTCGGCACTGCTGCACGGCCAGACGCGCTGATAATAATACTCGGCGTAGGCTCACTAGGCTGCTGGTCCCATTGTTAGAAAGAACGCTGAATTTCCGCATTGTGATGTAGTCATTGTCCAGTCCTTCTTTTTCTGGTCATACACCCAATTCACGCGAGACGCCATCTTGGAATTATACGAAATGAAAACGAGGCTGAGGTGGGAAAATACAGGAAGTGTTTGCGCGTAGCAGTATTTCAGGCCATTGTAGCCTACTGTATATTGACTAGTTGCCCAGTTTTTTGTTGTTACTGAGACACTTGCCGTGTACTTTAAACAGCCAAACAATAGCGACACTGTAAACGTAATGCAGACAAATATACTTTTTTTAATCGTATCAATTTTCCTTTTCAAAATGGTTTCGGTAATGGGGGAGTATAACACTACTTAGTTTTTAATGCTAGCTCGTGGTGATTCATTAACTTGTAGCCAGAATAACGGCATACCCAGCTGGTAAACAGCGCAAACATAATGAAAATACAGACACGATTGTTTACAATGTAATGGTAACTTTATTTTGGGGTTGATAGTTCACTGTAAGTTATCCAATGCTGCAATGCATATGTTCATATTGTTGCCTTCCACTGACCCTTCTTCTGGCATACGAACGCTAGCATAAAGGAGAATTCATATTAACTGGTTATACCGGCTAAATGTTGCTGATATGTGGTTATATTTGAATATTTCAGTAACAGCTACGTTCGTTAGCTAACCAGCTACCTGCATCATGTAAGGGGTCTCATTTTTTCCCATTGAACGAAATGATCTCACAACACATTCCTCACTCCTGACTGTAAAACCGACATTGCATTTGATGATCTAGCATTAGCACACAAAGTAACAAGCAATACGAACACAACACAATCGCAAGCCATGTAGAGACAGAACGAGCCGTTTGCCCCGTCTTGCACTTCGCTTTGACATGTCTGCCAGGAGATAGCTAGCGTTAGCGACCTAGCTAACAAGCTATAAGACCAATACGCGTAGCGGACACCTTCGCAGCACCCGCGGTGCGGGGGTTCCCCCGGGCACTGAGGGCCATAGTCTGATTTATTCATTTGAGATTTTTATATTTGACTGTAAGCTATGTGTTGATAGACAAGCAGGGGCTACAAGGCAAAAAGACAACTAACATTAGCCTCACACAAAATGCGCAATAAATAAAGCTGAATAAAGCTACCGAAAATATCACTCTGGTCACTGCTGAAGCAAGTTGG
Organism: Synaphobranchus kaupii; assembly: GCA_029718625.1. Classification (NCBI taxonomy): domain Eukaryota; kingdom Metazoa; phylum Chordata; class Actinopteri; order Anguilliformes; family Synaphobranchidae; genus Synaphobranchus; species Synaphobranchus kaupii. The sequence goes on along the minus strand of CM056389.1, from coordinate 36,544,110 downwards.
AGAGCGTGGATTCAGATATGGGACACTTAAAAGCTTGTGGCTACGTTACAGTGTTAATTTGAAAGGCAATCACAACAATTGTTATTGTTTTATTGCTCAACGTCTACTTCACATTAAATAAAGGTTTTATTGGTGTGCCATCATAGTTGTGGGCGTGTTGTTAATTTAAAAAACTGCCTGGCACATGAAAGTTAATTGTAAGCATGATGACAAATTAAATATTTTTTTTAAATGATAAGGCTGACATTCTGTCAATTATTATGTAAAAAGCTAGCTTATAGTCTTAAAATGAATCACTTTTGGCAAAGTATTAAAATATAATTAAAATTAGTATATATCCCTATCAGATTTCATGAAAATCAAATTTACAGTTCTGTCTTAACCTGACAGTGTTAGATAAAGTGGGGCAGTGGGTTTCAGGTAAAGTGGGACACTAGCCTACTTGTAAATAAAAAAACAGCAAAGAGAAAACATTTTATGAATAAAGATGCTAAAAAAAAAGAATATGCTATTATTCCTTTGTTATTAAGGTTAATAAATACCTAAATATGTACATAAATACAGGCCAAATTGTAGCAGCAGCTCCAATCTTAAATCAATTACAGAACATTGGAATACAGGAAAATACAGGAAAGAGAAGATGGAAGTGATGGGAATAAACAAAATAAAGAAAGGTGAGCAGCACACAGGTAGCAAGGGAGGAAGACTTCATCTGTGGAGGGAGGACTCTTTTATTGCTCTTCATCTGTGGAGCAATAAAAGAGTATCAAGAGCAAGTGGAGACAGGCCTGAGTCCTAAACTTAGATTTTTGCCAAGGGCTTTGAACATCCCATATCCACACTCCTTGATTGGGGGAAAGGGTGAGAAATATACATTTCAGAAACTGTTGCCATCTTTCACTTACATTTAGCCTAGTAAAGTCACCCCCATCCCCTTTCTGATACAGTTGAGGTGGGAAGTTTACATACACTTAGGTTGAAGTCATTAAAACTCGTTTTTAGCCACTCCACAGATTTCATGTTAGCAAATTATAGTGTTGGTAAGTCAGTTAGGACATCTAAACTCCTCAAAAAAAGTTTGGAAACGTTATTTCGGTCGATTATTCCTCCCCTTTAATAATACCAATTGGTATTGTATTTTATATCGTTGGAAAGCCTGATTAGTCACCTTTACAACGAGGTACAACTTGTAAGGATCATGCATTCGTGGAATGAGCAACACAGCTAACCGTGTGGGTAGTGGCCCAAGAAAATGTGCCAAAATCCCCTGCAATATTCTTCTGTTGGTATTCACTCTCGTTTTGAGCTTCAAGTGCTGGCAGGTGTATGCCAGTCACAGGTGTGTGACTGGCACCTGATTGGCACCTAATTGACAGCACTTGTGTGCATGGGTCCTGCAACTTTGTTGAGTTTGTGTGTGCTCCAAGCATAAACATGCCACGTTTGTCCCTTCAGGATAAGGCCCGTGCAATAGGGCAAGTGGAAGCTGGTGTTCCGGTACGCAGAGTGGCAGCATTATTTGGTGTCAGCCCTGGTACCATTTCCAAACTTAGGACCAAGTTCCGTGAGACTGGTGAAGTCAAAGACAGACCACGAAGTGGCCGTCCCAGGAAGACAACACCCCAAGAAGACCGGTTCCTCACCCTTGCTTCACTGAGGAACCGTAGGCTTTCTTCCAGAGATTTACAGGCAAGATTTGCACAAAGGTACCACACAGGCAGATCTCTGATCAGACGGTGAGGAACAGACTGCACATGGCTGGTCTTCGTGCTTATAAGGCTGCCAGGAAGCCTGCAATGACTGCCCTTCACCGCCAGGCCCGTTTGCGCTGGTGTCGACAGCACCGACAGTGGAACCTATGAATGTGGGGCAACGTCATGTTCAGTGATGAATCAAGGTTCTGTCTGCGGAAGCTGGATGGCAGGATCATGGTGTGGGGCGGTATCTCTCTCACAGGCAAAACAGAACTTGTCAGGATGGGCACCCCCTCTCTAGCCGGGTTCCTTCCGAGATTTCTTCCCACTGGGGAGTTTTTTCTCGCCACTGCTCAGTGTTTTTTTTCTCGCCTACCGGGGAGTTTTTTACCTCATTTTGCTGGTTGGGGACTAAGGCCTGGTTTTTTGCTCAATTTTCCTTCTGTTTCCCTGTGCAGCGTCTTTGTGACAGTTCTCTGTAAAAAGCGCTATACAAATAAAATTGAATTGAATTGAATTGAATCATTGAAGGCAATCTCAATGCAGTGAGATATCGGAATGAGATTCTGGAGCCAGTGGCGATCCCATATCTCCAGAATCTGGGACCTAACTCCATCCTCCAGGATGACAACGCTCGCCCCCACAGAGACAGGATCATCACAGAGTACCTCCAGAATTTGGGAGTGGAGAGGATGGAATGGCCTGCCGTGAGTCCAGACCGCAACCCAATTGAATACCTGTGGGATCAGCTTGGGCGTGCTGTACGTGCCAGAGTGACCAACGCAACCATGTTGGCTGACTTGCGGCAAATCCTGGTTGAGGAATGGGATGCCATCCCACAGCAGTGTGTGACCAGGCTGGTGACCAGCATGAGGAGGAGGTGCCAAGCTGTTGTGACTGCGTATGGATCTTCCACACGCTACTGAGGTCCCTGACAGTGTAAAATGAATAAAGTGTAAAAATGGCCAATATGTGTTGTTTTTTCCTTATTACTGTGGGAGAGTGCAATCATCCAATCCACCAAGCAACTCAAAACGAGAGTGAATACCAACAGAAGAATATTGCAGGGGATTTTGGCACCCACACGGTTAGCTGTGTTGCTCATTCCACGAATGCATGATCCTTACAAGTTGTACCTCGTTGTAAAGGTGACTAATCAGGCTTTCCAGCGATATAAAATACAATACCAATTGGTATTATTAAAGGGGAGGAATAATCGACCGAAATAACGTTTCCGAACTTTTTTTGAGGAGTTTACTTTGTGCATGACACAAGTAATTTTTCCAACAATTGTTTACAGATTATTTCACTTTTAATTCACTATATCACAATTCCAGTGGGTCAGAAGTTTACATACACTAAGTTGACTGTGACTTTAAATTTTTAATATTCGGTCGCATATCCTTTGCATGCCATGACTTCCTGATGTCTGTGACCCAACAACATCAAAAGACTCTTGATATCTTATTTTCTGGTACTCTTACAAGCGATATTTAACGTCTTTGCATTTGAATAAATCTAGTCCCACCCCCCAAATTCCCATAGAGATCCATTCAAATGCAAAGACGTTAAATATCTTATTTTCTGGTACTCTTACAAGCGATATTTAACGTCTTTGCATTTGAATGGATCTCTATGGGAATTTGGGGGGTGGGACTAGATTTAGCTGTAAATTACACTGGAACAGTATGGAAACACATGGTTGGCAAAATGGCTGTAAGTCATCAAGGGTCTGACGTATCAAACAAGCCTTAAATCATCACTCTGCTGCCAGAAATACAATAGATATGGATGGATAACTTGAAGGGTTTTTTCTCCTGACTTATTTTTCCATAGAGTGGCATGCAAAGGATATGCGACCGAATATTTAAAAAAATTCAATTTAAAGGCACAGTCAACTTAGTGTATGTAAACTTGACCCACTGGAATTGTGATATAGTGAATTAAAAGTGAAATAATCTGTCTGTAACCAATTGTTGGAAAATTTACTTGTGTCATGCACAAAGTAGATGTCCTAACTGACTTGCCAACACTATAGTTTGCTAACATGAAATCTGTGGAGTGGTTAAAAATTAGTTTTAATGACTTCAACCTAAGTGTATGTAAACTTCCAACCTCAACTGTACGTAACAGTATTATGGTTATTACTCTTCCATAAGAGAGTGACAGGGATGTTTTTCATGAATAGAGATGCAATTCCCCATGACATTTCACTCCAAGCCTGACCACAGAGAGAGAAGGGTTTATATGAATAAACACTGGTTTTTATCACTTGCACAATAATGCGTTTTAATGATAAAATAGGCTAGTGTCCCACATTGTCTACAAAAGTGTCCCACTCAACCTGAACGTTACACTTCAGTAAAGATGGCTGTCAGATGGTGTTTAGAGGTATATAGAATTTATTTAGAAACAAATTATAACGTTATTTCACCATAATAATGTTGATAAGGCCGTATTTAACTATTTTAGGTATTTAGTAGGTATTGACTCACTTTGATAGTTTAAAGAACGATTTGCCAAAAAGTGTCCCACTTTACCACAAACCACCCACTTAACCAAAAACCTGATAGAACAGTATGTATCTATTAAAATCACTAGCCTCCAGTTATTTTTCTGATTCAAGTTTATTTAAAAATATTCCTGTATTTAGGTTTTCACATAATAATGACTGTAAATTCAGTTAAACAGTCAGAGACACCCCACATGATTTACCCCACACACAACCCAGTGCAGGAGATACATATCCCAATTTCTTAAATTCAAGTCGTGTTGCATGAGCTTGTGGCACTTCATTTTTTGCAGTTTTCCCATCTTACTAGCCTATATAACAGCTTTGATAGCATAGACGCTACTGCATCTTTGTGGTTCGTGCATTTTTAGATCATTCGATCTGATGCAGCTCTTGCTTTTCCCACGACCGAATAGCAGAGAGAGAGAAAATGAGATTGCTGCGATTTAATTAATTATGTTGGAAACGTTTGCGGGAAAAAAACGTATTAGACTAGATTTCCCGTATCATTAACCTTATACGCCCGCATAGGCTACCTTCGAAAAGGTGGAAAAACCATTTTAAACAAACACATTTTAACCCGGTAATTCTCAATTACGCTACAATGTGTTTCACTTGCTTACAACCATACTATTAAATGTAACCATAGGGCTAGTTTTATGCTAAAACTATGACTGACAAGAAACACTGTCGTGAACACAGCAGGTTGCGTTTTGCGATAGATTTGCATCGCAAATCTGTGTACGTTAGATACTAGCTACAATATAGGCTACATAAAACGAGCTATATTTTAAGAAACTAAAATGTATTTTGGCGACCCCTTGTCGGCCCAAGTTTCAATCGTAGGCATACTGACAGCGAATTTCGGCAAGAGCTCCAGGTTGGTAGTCCAAGCCATTGTTGTTGACATTCACTTCCGGAATTTTCCCACCTCAGCCTCACTTTCGATTTCAAGATGGCCGCCGTGTGAATAAGGTCCATAGGGGTTTACCAGAGAGGAATAGGCCGCGTGAGCGTTGTAACTTCGAGGCTGTAACTTAGACAGACAACCGGCTATCGCAGAATGACTGGAGATCCATGGATTTATCACAAAACTGTTAATTAACGTTTCTTTACTAGACCGATGAAATCAAGTTTCCCTTATCTTTATTATATTTTGTTTGCCTAGGTTGTCAGCACCCAGTACTACTGCTTAAAACCCATTATGATTTTGACTATGCAACGAAAGCCAACTTAAAATCCGGCTAGCCCCGGGTAGATTCGCGCCACTCTAAGCATAGGCTACGTTATGTAACTTTAGTTGCTAAGCTAAGTGAAAACACTACTGCGCATGCCTGATCACTTTCCCCTTGTGCTGACAAAAAATCCAATGTGGAAAAGCGCCAGTTGCTTATCTAGTAGTGCCTGGCTCCCAAAAACCGACGTCGACGGCCGGAAGTGACTAGGCGTCTATTGCAGTGGTTCTCAACCCTGGTCCTGGGGACCCCCTGTGTATGCTGGTTTTCGTTCCAACCACAATTGCAATACCAGAATTTTTTTTTTCTTAATTAGGTGTTTTTATTGTATAGAGAGAACACTTTCAACTCTTTACTCTCTTAAGCCACGTTATGTTAGCAATAGCTATGCATGCTTTGAAGTAAAAAAATCCCATGTTCGTTATGCTTATTGTGTTATATTGCAAACAATTACAAAGAAGAGGTAAGAACTCAGGTGAATAGGCTCCTAATTAGGTAATTGAACACAAGTTTAAGTTCCTTCATAATTTTTTCCTTAAACTTGTTAACACAATGCAGGTTTGGCTCGTTATCATTTGCTTTGTCTTTGAATTCTTCATTATTTACCAAACGGTTAGTTTTAGTGGCCATGTGTCCACAATTTCACCAATTATGAGCCAATTGATTCACCTCAGTCTTTAATTTGATCAGTTAAAACATTTTATACCTCCTTTTAATTGTTTACAATACAGCACAATGTGAATATTGGACTATTATGTTAGTAATAGCTATGCATGCCATGAAGAATAAAAGTCCAATATTCACATTGGACTTTTATTCTTCATAGCTATGCATGCCATGAAGAATAAAAGTCCAATGTGAATATTGGACTTTTATTCTTCATGGCATGCATAGCTATTACTAACATAATGTGGCTTAAGAATGTAAATAATCCCTCTAAACATTAAAAACACCTAATTAAGAAAAATTAACAGCTTGTTAAAATTCAAGTATTGCAATTGTGGTTGGAACGAAAACCAGCATACACAGGGGGTCCCCAGGACCAGGGTTGAGAACCACTGGTCTATTTGACCGACGACGTCGCATAGTATCGACGTACGTCGGTTGACAATTCCCTCCCCCTTCGGGCTATGAATGAACATAATAAAATAGGGCGGGCTTTGTTTTGCCGTATGTGTTTTTACGACATAAAGACGAATTAAAGGTAACTTTTAACTTTGAAATGAGACACAGAGACAGCTAACTTAGGTGTTTGAGCTTATTTTATTCATGTAGTTTAGCGAACGTATGTGCGAACGGTAACTTTTAACTTTGAAATGAGACACCCATATATGAAAGCTCTGTAAAAATCATATATTATCATACTTGCGAGGTTTTATAAAAAAGCATGTTGATTAGCGTTAGTATATTATGCTATAGTCTATTTGTATACAATTATTATAAGCTACAATCTCTCAATGTTTAGGAGTGGGCTACCATGTAGGGAACTATAGAATATAATTTAGTAACGCTAGTTTAATAACGCTAGTTCTCTACCACATATTTATTTTGTAAGTAAGCTATTGTATATGGAATATCTGGGTTTTATAGGATTTTTACAGACCTTTTGCATATGGACAGAGACAGATAACCTCGTTGTTCGCCTTATTTTATTAGTCTCACTCCTCACAAATTCCACAGGTTAGCTAACGTAGGCTATATCTTTTTCCGAGAGAGCTTAAAGGTTGTATCAGCGATTTTGGGTGGAAACATAAATGATCACATTCATCTGATTTTTCCTCACGATCCGCTAGCTGCCCGCCCCATAAGCAGGCCGTCAAAAAACCGCGTCTCTGTAGGCAGCCTATGCTCCGAGATCGTACACAAAAACAATGGTACTACCAACCACTCAAAACCAAAATAAACAGTATTCCAACCAATCACAATGATCTGCACAAACGCTAATACTCTTATCTCGCTGAAATCTTGACGGATTTACAAACGGTTTGGTTTCTTACAAACGTTATTAACGTGGTTATAATTCTGGATGCTTGAACACTATTTTTTAAAACATAACATAATTATTCATAAGTATGTTTGTTTGGGATTTCGCTTCAGAAGTGACGTCACGTTTGTGCAGATCATTGTGATTGGTTGGAATACTGTTTATTTTGGTTTTGAGTAGTTGGTAGTACCATTGTTTTTGTGTACGATCTCGGAGCATAGGCTGCCTACAGAGACGCGGTTTTTTGACGGCCTGCTTATGGGGCGGGCAGCTAGCGGATCGTGAGGAAAAATCAGATGAATGTGATCATTTATGTTTCCACCCAAAATCGCTGATACAACCTTTAATACACAAACAGTGATGGTTTTGTGCTACGTTTGGTCGCTTCTCCACAATGGCTAGTCGCTCTCACACCGACGAGGCGCTTCTCCGGAATGACTAGTCGCTCTCAAACCGACGAGTCGCCGCTCCACAGCGACGATCGGCGCTTCTCCAGAATGGCAAGTCGCTCTCAAACCGACGAGTCGCTTCTCCAGAATGGCAAGTCGCTCTCAAACTGACGAGTCGCCGCTCCACAGCGACGATCGGCGCTTCTCCAGAATGGCAAGTCGCTCTCAAACCGACGAGACGCTTCTCCACACCGACAAGGCGCTTCTTCACAAAGGCAAGTTGGAATAAAACAGACACGTCTCGCTACCAAAACAACACTAGTCGGTCCCAAACTGATTACTTTCACTATATGTTGGTGTAACATGATTAGTTATGCTTCCACTTGCCACTAAAACGGTTTTAAAAAAAACTGTAATGGTTTTATTATTCTAATATTCTGTAAGCCTATTATTCTGTAGCCTATCTTTCTGTATATAGTATATGTTAAAGGTAGGCTATGTAGCCTACAGTTATGAAGCGGTAGGCTATGTAGGCTACAGTTATGAAGCAGATTTGATATATTTTACAAATAATAATTATATAAGCTTAATAAATCGGCCATGAACATTACTGTAGTGTTAAAGGATTATTCGGGAGTATAGGCTATAATGAATATGGCGGTGTTAAATGTTTTTGTTTGTTTTTTTAAATAAATGTACATTATTTGTTGTAGGCTATCTTGCTAACTTAGCTATAGCCCAGCTAACGCGTTCGCTAGCTAACGTTAATGGAATTTAGTCTCTAACTTGAAGCTAATTGGTGGTTTCTTTTCTGTAGTTCAACTGCTGCTGCCATTGAGAGATCCTTGAGAGTGTTTTCTATGTGTTTGAATTCAGCAACAATAAACGGTAACATTTGTCAGACTTGGGCGTCTTCATTACCCACACAACACAACAAGGAATGTATGCTAGTTCTCTACCACATATTTATTTTGTAAGTAAGCTATTGTATATGGAATATCTGGGTTTTTATAGGATTTTTACAGACCTTTTGCATATGGACAGAGACAGATAACCTCGTTGTTTGGCCTTATTTTATTAGTGTCACTCCTCACAAATTCCACAGGTTAGCTAACGTAGGCTATATCTTTTTCCGAGAGAGCTTAATACACAAACAGTGATGGTTTTGTGCTACGTTTGGTCGCTTCTCCACAATGGCTAGTCGCTGTCACACCGACGAGGCGCTTCTCCGGAATGACTAGTCGCTCTCAAACCGACGAGTCGCCGCTCCACAGCGACGATCGGCGCTTCTCCAGAATGGCAAGTCGCTCTCAAACCGACGAGTCGCCGCTCCACACCGACAAGGCGCTTCTTCACAAAGGCAAGTTGGAATAAAACAGACACGTCTCGCTACCAAAACAACATTAGTCGGTCCCAAACTGATTACTTTCACTATATGTAGATGTAACATGATTAGTTGTGCTTCCACTTGCCACTAAAACTTTTTTTTTAAATTGTAATGGTTTTATTATTCTAATATCCTGTAGGCCTATTATTCTGTAGCCTATCTTTCTGTATATTGTATATGTTAAAGGTATGCTATGTAGCCTACAGTTATGAAGCGGTAGGCTATGTACAGTTATGAAGCAGATTTCATATATTTTACAAATAATTATATAAGCTTCATAAATCGGCCATGAACATTAATGCAATGTTAAAGGGTTATTCAGGAGTATAGGCTATAATGAATATAGCGATGTTAAATGTTTTTTTAAAATTTTTTATAAATGTACATTATTTGTTGTATCTTGCTAACTTAGCTATAGCCCAGCTAACGCGTTCGCTACCAAAACGACACTAGTCGGTCCCAAACTGATTATTTTCACTCTACCCAGTGCCGCGTCCCAGAACAGTCACCACTATCACCAGTTTGCTACCACTAATGCGCTGTCATAATGGGTAGAGCTAGTGACGGCACTGCATGCAATTAATTAATTTTACCATGTGATGGCACAGTCTCACCTTATTCATCCCAGTTATTTGCAAGAAGATGGGAGTAGAGCAGCAGAATCACAGAGCTGGTCCACACAACAACACTGGCCTAGCCGTCCATCTCTGTGTACAGTCAAGCCGGAAAGTCTGCACACTCCTTTCACCTTCTCCACGTTTTATTACGTTACAGACATATTCTACAATAGATTGAGTTCATTTTTTGTCTCAAAATTCTACACAAAATAGCCCATAATGACAAAGTGAAAACAGGTTTTTAGAAGCTAATTTATTAAAAATCTAAATGTAAAATATCATATGTACACAAGTGTGCACACCCTTTGATGTGACACCCAAAAGTGAGCTGAGGTGCATTTTGTTTCCACTGATACTGCTTGAGATGTTTCTACAACTTAATTGGAGTCCACCTGTGATAAATTCAATTGATTGGACATGATTGGGGATTGCCAACACCTGCCTATATAAGGTCCCATAGTTGACAGTGCATGTCAGAGCAAACCCCAAGCCATGGGGTCAAAGGAATTATCTGCAGACCTCAGAAACAGGATTGTGTCAAGGCATAGATCTGGAGAAGGGTACGGAAAAATCCCTGCAGCTTTACAGGTCCCAAAGAGCACAGTGGCCACCATCATTCGTAAATGGAAGAAGTTTGGAACCACCAAGAATCTTCCTAGACCTGGCCGCCCGGCCAAACTGAGCAATCAGGGAAGACGGGCCTTGGCCAGGGAGGTGAGCAGGAACCCGAGGGTCACTCTGACAGAGCTCCAGCGTATCCTTGTGGAGATGGGAGAACCTTTCAGAAGATCAACCATCCAGGCAGCACTCCACTAATCAGGCCTTTATGGTAGAGTGGCCAGACGGAAGCCCCTCCTTAGTAAAAGGCACATCACAGCCTGCTTGGAGTTTGCCAAAAGGCACCTAGAGGACTCTCAAACCATGAGAATCAAGATTCTCTGGTCTGATGAAACCAAAATTGAACTTTTTGGCCTGAATACCAAGCGTCACGTTTGGAGGAAACCAGGCACCGCTCATCACCTGGCTAATACCATCCCTACAGTGAAGCATGGCGGTGGCAGCATCATGATGTGGGGATGTTTTTCAGCAGCGGGAACGGGGCGACTAGTCCTGATAGAGGGAAAGATGAATGCAGCTAAGTGCACCGAGATCCTTGAAGAAAACCTGCTCCAGAGCGCTCTGGACCTCAGACTGGGGCGAAGGTTTACCTTCCAACATGACAACGACCCGAAGCACACTGCCAAGAGAACAAAGGAGTGGCTTCGGAGAAAGTCTGTGCATGTCCTTGAGTGGCCCAGCCAGAGCCCAGACCTGAATCCAATTGAACATCTGTGGAAAGAGCTGAAAATGGCAGTGTACCGACGCTCCCCATCCAACCTGACGGAGCTTGCAAGGATATGCCAAGAGGAATGGGCAAAAATGTCCAGAAACAAGTGTGCCAAGCTCGTAGCTTCTTTCCCAAGACGCCTTGAAGCTGTAATCGCTGCCAAAGGTGCAGCAACCAAGTATTAGGCTAAGGGTGTGTACAGATATGTAACCCCTAAATAACCTATTTTTGTCAGTAAAATAAAATTGCATATTTTCTAAAAACCTGTTTTCACTTTGTCCTTATTGGCTATTATGTGTAGATGTTTGAGGCAAAAAATGAACTCAATCTATTGTAGTATAAGTCTGTAACGTAATAAAACGTGGAGAAGGTGAATGGGGTGTGCAGACTTTCCGGCTTGACTGTATGTTTTTTTACCTAGCCCTGTGTGTTATGGCCTGGAGTTTGGAGTCTGGACTACTATCCTCTAACAGGTTTTAAATAGTAAGGGTATCATAGTGCATGAGTGCCTTCCACCATGTGAATTCAATTCTAAAGAAGTTGGGAATACATTGGATTTTGTAATTTGATAAGAAGTTTGCCCCCAAGTAATGTTAAAAATGTCCTCTTTATCCTGTCCTCTTGCCACTGCTTTTTCAATATTTAAATAGTAGTTCATCAAGCTTTTCCACTGCTTTGGTGCATACTCTGCATCAGAGAATATTTATTTATTTCACATTTTAAACATTTGTCTGATGTATTATCAAATTTATGAATTTTATTTCTGGTATAGTAAACTCTATTCATCAATTTGAATCTCAATCTCAAATTGTCATTAATTATAGCTTGCATATTTTCTATATTTTCTTTTTTTTCTCATAACAAATTTATTTCAATTGAATGTTGGATTCTTCTCATTTTTCCAGTGTGAGATTAAGCTAATTCACCAAACGGTTAATTTTTTATAACCCTTTTTACTCATCTTCACCAGGGGTGCCAATAATAGTGCAGGGCACTGTATGTATATATTATATATATATATACACTACTCACAAAAAGTTAGGGATATTTGGCTTTCGGGTGAAATTTATGGAAAATGTAAGTTCACGCTACAGTGATATTATACGTATCATGAAAGTAGGGCATTTAAGTAGAAGCATGCAATGGTGATTTCCTCATCTCAAACAATTTATTGAAACAAAAGCCAACAACAGTGGTGGGTATACCACAACAAAAATGTCAATGTCTCAATAACTTGTCATGTGCCCTTGAGCATCAATTACAGCTTGACAATGACGTCTCATGCTGTTCACAAGTCGACTTATTGTCTGCTGAGGCATGGCATCCCTCTCTTCTTGAAGGGCGGCCCTCAGGTCATTGAGGTTCTGGGGTACAGAGTTACGAGCCTCTACACGGTGAGTCAGCTGATCCCATAGGTTTTCTATGGGATTCAGGTCTGGAGAAAGTGCAGGCCACTCCATTTGAGGTACCCCAGTCTCCAGCAGCCTTTCCCTAATGATGCGACCTCGATGAGCTGGAGCATTGTCGTCCATGAAGATGAAATTAGGCCTGTGTTGTTCATGCAGGGGCACAATGACTGGATTAATGATGTTATTCAGGTAGTATGGGCTTGTCACTGTACCATTCACAAAGTGTAGGGCAGTTCTGTATTGACTAGACACACCTGCCCACACTGTAACACCGCCACCACCAAAGGGTCGTCTGGTGACAACAGTGGCTGATGCATAGCGCTCTCCTTGACGTCTCCAACATCGTTGGCGGCCATCATTTCTGCTCAACGTGAATCGACTTTCATCAGAGAACAGCACTGAGGCCCACTGGTCCCTCGTCCAGCGTAAATGCTCCTTGGCCCATGCAAGACGATGACGCCTGTGCCTGGTGGTGTGGTCAGGTACCCTTGCAGGTCGTCTAGCACGCAGACCACGCTGATGTAAACGGTTTCGAATGGTCTGACGTGACACTTGGGTGCCTCTCACCTCCCTTAAATGTGCCTGGAGTTGAGTGGCATTCATCATCCGGTTCCGCAGGGCACTGTTCACAATGAAGCGGTCATCAGTGTGGGATGTGGCCAAAGGACGTCCACTTCTATGCCTTTCTGTGACTCTTCCAGTCTCTCTGTATCTCTGTTGCAACCTGCTGATGACACTCTGTGACACTCTAAGCTCAGTGGCCACTTCCCTCTGAGAACATCCTGTTTGAAGCCTCGCAATGGCGAGGTACTGTTGATCAATTGTTAGGTGTCGTCTTGGTCTCATGATGTCAAAATGTGAACAGCATGATGAAGAGGACTGTTTAAATACCAATTCTAATTGAACCAGGAAATTTATTGGTCGATTCATGGATCAAACACCTGTTGTGAATTTTGCCATTCAGCTCCTTGTTAGAGAACAGCAAGTTGTGCAAAAAGTACTGAAACGTTGAATAGTTGGACATGTGCATTCAAAAGTTTAGAGAAGGTCAAATTAATTTCACCTGTAAAGGTTATAGTGCATTTTAGGTTCATCCTGAAATTTCACCCGAAAGCCGAATATCCCTAACTTTTTGTGAGTAGTGTATATATATATATATATGTGCTATTATATTACACTGCATGGATATCGGGATTGAAGGTAACAATTATAATTAGTTATATATAGGCTACCGTTTACAGTTTCCTTATGTCAATACAATTTTAAATTACTACGATTCTTTTCACGTATTAATTTTCATTAAAAATAAGGATAAGAACTTTGTTTATCCATTCTTCAGAGAAAAAAAGGCCAGACATCCTTTGAGGCAACAAGAACAACCCTGAGAAAGCATAGCGCAATTCCAATTCACACTTTATTACTAACGCAAAATAGCATACAAAAATAATTAAATTACAAAAATATTGTATCGTAAGTAAAGAAACAGAAATAACCATAAATAAATTACAAATTCGAATTTTAGTGGATTACACAATGCCAAAAAAAACCTGAACCACTTGAAGAAACGAAGTACTATAGCCTTTCTTCAAGAATTAGACTTCTTGACCATTAGTGAATATACCAGGGGCGTAGCAGATGTGGGGTACGCAAGTAGTTTGTAATTTTTTTTATTTTTATTGAGCGTAGGCTATCAATCAGTTTACATATGACTATGGTTACAAAGTGCAGATTATGAATGATAGAATTAACAAAAATGAACAGTAGTTCGTAATATGATCCGCTCTTGTACCATAGATATGCATATACGCTCTATCAGAGACCCTCTGTGACACTCTCCTTTCCCGTCCCCATTGTGCTCCTTGTTTTACCCTTTTCCCTCACGTTTCTTGTCATGTTTTCATGTTTCCTGTTTGTCTCCCTCGTGCTGCAGGCTGGGCGTGGTTTTCCCTCTTTGTGTCATTCATTTCCCCTTGCATTTTCTCCGCCTATCTCATTCCTTTTCCCCGCTTGCATTCCTCACACTCTCTTCTCTGTTAATCACTCTCGGATACATTCTCACGCTGCACGCAGTCATTAGCTCATTAACTTTCATATATATTCTCCCGGTTTTCATTATCTTGTGCCAGTTCGTTAAGTCTTGTTGTTTAAATAACTCTTGTCTTGTTGTTTATATTTATAAATTGTTTTGGGTTGTATATAGAATTGGGATAGTTGTTTAGAATTGTTTAGAATTGTTTATATTGGGTTGTATATAGAATTGGGATAATTGTTTAGAATTGTTTATATATGTATAAAAAAGGGGTAGGAACAAATAAATGTTTACTTCTACCTACTCCTTTTCAAACCTGTAGTATTCAATTTATTTTGTTTGAATATTTGTTTATTGGTTTAGTGTTTATTTACTTTATTGCTATTGTTCGCTTTTATCTGTTTATTTTTGTGATTCATCATTTATTTCTTATTATTTCTTTTAGTTTTATTTTACATGTTCGAAATAAAAATTTCATTCATTCATTCATTGTCTTGCCTCGTATCTAGAATTTATGCCTTGCTTTGCTTAGCTTTTGCTGCTTATAAGTTTTGCCTAGCCTATTGTATTGATTCTACTTATTTTGTTCATGCTTTGCTGTATTTAACGCCTTGTTCTGCTCTGCCTGTCTGCCAGCCTGCAGCTATCCTAGCACCACTCATGCAGCCCCTGTCTCCCGCATCCTGCTCCTCCTCTGCTGCACCTGCCCAGGATTCCGCCACCATCCAGCCCCTTGCCAACTCCCACTCCCGTTCTGCCCCCTGCTAACGCCATTCCTGGATCCAGTCCCTACCCTTATTCTCTCCCTCTACTTCTGGAGTTTGGAGGAAGTAATAAATTATTGAAGTATTGAAATTCCTGTCTCAGAGTCATGCATTTGAGTCCAGTCCCTTCTCGGATCCATAACACCCTTTCTCTATATAAGAAAATCTCTCGCTCTACGTCTTGTACGTTTTTACTTAGGGGTTACTTATTGAAATTGTCGGATGAGTGCACAGTTCTGCGGATAAGTGTGCTGCTGAATTCCCTCAACAAAACCCGGGAATTAAGGGTTTCAAACCCGGGAATTAAGTGCCCCCATTTATGAGAAAAAGTCGCCCACTCAAAAGCTTTTTGACTAAGTTGACTCAAATATGCGCCCTCGAAGGGGTCTTATTCGGACACAGCCCGGGTTACATCCACAAGATATGACATTAGGCTGCTGTTTATATATACTAAAACATGTTCTGAATAAACAAATTCAACCCCAAAATACACGGAGACCGTAAGCATATACTTTTCTGAGTTTCCCGTTTTCGAAAAGGATTATATTGGTTTTTGAAGCCAAACAACTTGCCCTCCAGTGCGTTGAAACCCACTGAAGGTTTGCAGTAATGGTGACAGTAGAGAGGCAGTAAAAATGACTATGCTACATCTGAACCATGATATACATGCAAATAGCTACGTATATGATGGTTTTTTCTTAGTTTGTTGCGATCCAGCTACATAAAAGGGAAGGTAAATTTAGCAAGAGCAGAAATTAGATATTATTTTAAAGATTGGTTTGTTTTGCAGTATTGTTGGCTTGTTTGGAGTGCTTTTATGTCTTTTTTATTTATTTATTTTTTTAAAAACAGCAAAGTAATAAATACTGTTCTCAAAAGGCATGAGAAATGAGCATTTAAGTGCTATTTTTCTAAAGTTTTTCCAAACCACAGCTACGCCTTTGGAATATACCATCATTATTCAACCAGCTCCCCTGTGGCATATTTTCCCTTTATAAAGTCCCTGCACAGTCCCTTCTCTCGAAACATAGACTCCTCCCAGGTCTGGCTCTGCCTGGTGCCGGCTGAACCCTTCCCATTTCTGAAGGATAAAAATGCAGGCCTGAGAAACACAAACAAGTTGCATATGGAAATATTAGCAAGGCTTTGTGGATATACTTTCCATCCTTTGTATTTCTGTGTTTTATCCAGGATAAGACAATCTATTTTCAATGTCCTCTATTGTATTGCATATAGAAAATAGACCTACAGCTTTCCTGCTCAAAATAGGCCTATAGGAACATACAATAAGGTTTAATGTGAAATCGCTTAACGAGGCAAAAACATCTTTAATGCTGATGAGGAAAATGAAAATTGATCAGTTGGAGGGCAACACATGTACCATCAGTGGTGCGAAGATTAAAAATTTAATAGAAAAATCTGAAAATTGAACCTTGAAAATTGAAGACATTTTGGGTCATGAGATGGTCAAAATTTCAGAGGTGTGGCCATTCAAAAAAGGTCAACAGTCAACTGGGGGGAAATGTAGTTTAATTTGTGAACCAATAAAATATTTCCCAATATGTTACATTCCTCTACTTTGGGTTATATCTAAATCAAATGACCTCCAGTTTCTGGTATAATTTTGTGGTTTTGTGCAATATTGGCTCATTATAGGTCACGTTAAGCTTGTCATTTTCTGCTAAATTAATTATAAATCTATTTTTTTTCTTTTCATCAATGATGATACTCATTGTGCCCTGCAACTGGGCAAAATGTCAAGGATTTTGATCAAAGTTAAAGGTGTTCTTACCTTGTTAAGCTACATTAAGCCTTTTAGGATGTCCCAAATGTGAGTGCCCTCTGGGCTTTATAAGCTACTGTTTTTCTGTCTCTAAATTTGTCTAGATATAATGAACCATTTACCTCAGGGTACAGTACGATCAACATGTAGTCTACCATGTTAAGGTCCTTCTTATCAATATTTGCCTTCTCAGAAATTATGGTGAGGAAATCTTCTGGTGATAGAAATAAAACAGGGTAAGATGTTATTCATTCCATTACAAATTCAGAAATGCAGATTTCCCAGCAAGTCATAGAGCGGGGATGTAGACGTGTAAGGGACATTTAGCCCATTGCATAGATATAGCCTATAGCCTACTACATCTTTGACATTTTGGTTTACCCTAATTGGAGTAAGCATTGAAATTGATATGAATATTCTGATGTAGGCCATTATTTTTATAGAAATAAAAACAACAATAAGCCAATAACAATACTTACTTCATTCTTGCCGAAGATAGTCCTAAACCTCACATTACTGCTTATCATCTTCTGGTAGCTCGGTCTTCCTCTGGACCCTTGTAGATTAATGCGGTGTGACAGCTTTCCGCCATGCAGCAGATCGCTGTTCAGGTTGTGAATTGGGAAAGCATTTGCATTAATCATTGCTCGTTATAGCGTTGCCGTCTGGCCAAGTGTTGATGAATAACACGTAATGCATACAAGTTATAAGTGATATCATGCCCACAGAAGACTAACCATTTTTAGTGATGTTTAGCTTATTATGTTTTTATTATAATTAGTGAAATCTATAATGTGTCATGTTTGTAATATTGTAAGCGCGAGCGTCTTTCATATTAAAACGTACCTCTATCTCTACAGAAGTTAGGAGACCACCCAACCCCAGGTTGTTCAGTGCTTCCCTAGTCCTGTAATTACAATTGGAAGCCATCATTGCACAATTGATTCAGCTGAAACACTTATTTCAAACACTGACCCTAATGTGTCAATGTTGATGCCAGGCATTAACACTTAACATCCATTTTATCACAATGAGGCACTTGGTAGAGTGAAAATAATCAGTTTGGGACCAACTAGTGTCGTTTTGGTAGCGAAGGCATTAGCTGGGCTATAGCTAAGTTAGCAAGATACAACAAATAATGTACATTTATAAATTTAAAAAAACATTTAACATCGCTATATTCATTATGGCCTATACTCCTGAATAACCCTTTAACATTACATTAATGTTCATGGCCGATTTATGAAGCTTATATAATTATTATTTGTAAAATATATCAAATCTGCTTCATAACTGTACATAGCCTAACTGTACGCTACATAGCCTACCTTTAACATATACTATATACAGAAAGATAGGCTACAGAATAATAGGCCTACAGAATATTAGAATAATAAAACCATTACAATTTAAAAAAAAACCGTTTTAGTGGCAAGTGGAAGCATAACTAATCATGTTACACCAACATATAGTGAAAGTAATCAGTTTGGGACCGACTAATGTTGTTTTGGTAGCGAGACATGTCTGTTTTATTCCAACTTGCCTTTGTGAAGAAGCGCCTCGTCGGTGTGGAGAAGCGTCTCGTCGGTTTGAGAGCGACTTGCCATTCTGGAGAAGCGACTCGTCGGTGTGACAGCGACTAGCCATTGTGGAGAAGCGACCAAACGTAGCACAAAACCATCACTGTTTGTGTATTAAGCTCTCTCGGAAAAAGATATAGCCTACGTTAGCTAACCTGTGGAATTTGTGAGGAGTGAGACTAATAAAATAAGGCCAAACAACGAGGTTATCTGTCTCTGTCCATATGCAAAAGGTCTGTAAAAATCCTATAAAGACCCAGATATTCCATATACAATAGCTTACTTACAAAATAAATATGTGGTAGAGAACTAGCGTTATTAAACTAGCGTTACTAAATTATATTCTACAGTTCCCTACATGGTAGCCCACTCCTAAACATTGAGTGATTGTAGCCTATAATAATTGTATACAAATAGACTATAGCCTAATATACTAACACTAATCAACATGCTTTTTATAAAACCTTGCAAGTATGATAGGCTAATATATGATTTTTACAGACATATTTCAAAGTTAAAAGTTACCGTTCGCACATACGTTCGCTAAACTACACTAATAAAAGAAGCCCAAACACCAAAAGACGACAAAAGTTAGCTGTCTCTATGTCTCATTTCAAAGTTAGAAGTTAACTATAATTCGTCTTTATGTCGTAAAAACACACACGGCAAAACAAAGCCCGCCCTATTTAAATATGTTCATTCATAGCACAAAGGGGGAGGGAATTGTCAACCGACGAATGCCTAGCAAAACGACGAACGT
Organism: Synaphobranchus kaupii; assembly: GCA_029718625.1. Taxonomy (NCBI): domain Eukaryota; kingdom Metazoa; phylum Chordata; class Actinopteri; order Anguilliformes; family Synaphobranchidae; genus Synaphobranchus; species Synaphobranchus kaupii. The sequence continues at coordinate 36,524,640 of CM056389.1, read as the reverse complement.
CGATACTATGCCTTGGCAAAACGGCGAACGTCGATCCTACAGCGACGTCGTCGGTCAAATAGGCGCCTAGTCACTTCCGGCCGTCGACGTCGGTTTTGGGAGCCAGGTGTCACTCTGCTTATCTGGCCATATATCAAAAATTTTTGCTTGTACGGACAAAATAAATAAACAAATTAAAAATTAAAACGGGAAAGCCATATCTTACCCAATCTAAAATATTTGGTTTTACCTACACTGTTGGCATTATCCAATTAACCCATTTAGCCTGCTTCGTACAGGAACCTGGAATATTGAAAACGTTCATAGTCATACATTAGCCTACATAACTTTATGCGATAGGCCACTTTCCGAGTGACCGTGTAGACTAGTTAATACCAAGGTTGCAAACGGTTTTCCAAATTAAAGTTTTAGACCAAATAAAATCGAAATATTTTACACAAACCTCTCCATGAGCAACCAGTAGACTGTATCCTTGTGATTTTAATAGTCTACACGATATTCAGTCTAATTTACTTACGTTAATAAAAACGTAAAAATAAGAAATCTGTCACGTTACAACAACAAACAAGTTTTAGAATGCCGAAATTAAATTTGAGTAGGCCTCGGCTATTTTAAGAAAGTTGTACAAAACAGTCAGCTAGCTAGCCCTACTTTACGAGTAGCCTAGCCTACGTTTATTTAGGCCTAAAGCTAGGCATTCTTCTTCTTATTCGAAGGTGTTTATTGGGGTTTCGCAGCCCATCCTACGTTAAAGGGTATTACCGTCACCTACTGTGCTGGAGTGTGGCGTAGGATAGATATAGGCACGTAGCCTAATCAGATCCTATTCCCCAGACCTGATTAGGAATTGCAACACATTCCCCCTCACCCCCAAAATAGGCAATCCCTCACTGACCCTTCCATAGCCCTCCATTAGCCTATTAATTAGTATTGTCCTTCATTAACAAAATTAACAAACCATTATTGCCTACAGTCTCTCTCCGGCCCCACACACACATCACATCTAGACCTATAGTATATGTGTCTCTCCACCAGCTACAGCGAATAATTGTGTATAGAGGCGGGCTTCCTCTTCATCATTGTAAAGCGTTTTCAGTCGCTGACCATTGAGAAAGGCGCTATATATGGAAGGTATTAGGGCCTATTATTTTTTTAAATTATTAATTCAATCCTAAACTAACGTCATAATATTAATAGCCTAAGCAAAAACACCGTTCTGGGATTTGCCCGAGAGGAATAGCCTAGTCTGCACGAGAGGTGTTGCTAATTTAGATTTACAACATATCTCACAGAATGAGATCAATGGAGTTATTACGAAACAGTTAATTAACAGTCCATTACCAGACCTATGAAATAAAAAGGCTTCGGTATACCGACACCTGGATGACTGAAAACGTTAAATTTAATCCCAGCCATAAAACCTCATTTTTCCTGTTCCTCCCCTTAACATGCTTTGCTCTGACAGCTTTCTGTAGCCTAGTTCAGCTAGGCCTGTGTAAAAAATAAAAAAGGTCCTGTAATTGTAGGCTACTACCTTGTAGCCAAGTTTATATCGTTACGGACGGATTATGTGTGTTAATTATATGTGTATTATAGCTACATATTTGCGTATAATCAGTTTTAAATAAATAAATAAACATCTTTGAAACACGTTTTAAACAGCTATTAGCCTAAGTATTGTCATTGATAAATTATATCTACTATCCTGTACAACTCAACAACCCCTGATTACAATGCAGAGTTTAGTTTATTCGTTTTTGAGGGTTCACACATGTCCATATTCAACAATAGCCTGTAGACTTTATTGGAATTAAATGTTGACATGGCTAAAATTGGATCAACGGTCTTGTTTCACGTGTCCAAGGCATTTTCTATAGCCTATGCATCATGTCTCTATCTAAGTTGTCTTTGTAGCTTATACTAATACTATACTTTTAATAGCCAAATTACAACTCATGACCAAAAAGTGTTCTGATGGGTAGCCTAGGCTACTGGTCAATAAAGCAATTGTTCTACAAAGCTTTCTGCAATAGTGCTTTCATGTCACACTGAGTTCTATTCTTCCGAAGTTCTCCAAAAATTAAATACACTTTTAAAGTAGCTATGCTTACACAATATAGGCTACATATAATAGCTCATTCCTGTTTAAATTGAATAAACCATCTTTTTACATTCCATTCGATACTAAGCAGTAATATTAAGTATTAGCAACCTTGTGCAAAATACCGAAAGGTTTGTTTCATGAAGCTGACCACTGAAAAAACATTATAGGGTATATAGACGGTTACATTGCTTTTGGAAACGCGTCTTGGATGCCTTTTCAATGGTTTTTCGACGACGAATTGGGGCTTTTTGCATACTGGTTTATTTTCTATATGCGTTACATTCAAACTATCCTTGGATATCCCGCCAGTATTACAGCTGTTCCAAGTCATTCAGACGACACACCCCCTCCCCGTGAATTCTACTCATGCGCAGTTCTCCGAAAAAATAAATACACTTTTAAAGTCGCTACGATTAAATCATATAGGCTATATATGACGGCTCAATCCTGTTTAAAATGAATAACCCCATCTTTTTACAAGCCCATCGATACTAAACAGTAGCTAGGCACGTCTAGCAAATAGACTATATTTTAACTTTGTTTTAAAAACTAACGCGTCTATAGGTCTACGACCTCTGCTAAAGCTGTATACGCCCTTGTGCAAATAGTCTACTGAGCGGTTTGTTTGTTTCACTAGTCTAAGGTTTATTTTCAATATGTATTAATCTATACGTTTTCATTCAAAATATCTTTGAATCATCCCGCCAGTATTAGGCTACAGCTGTCCAAAGTCATTAAAAGGCTTCCTGCTGTGAATTCTACGCATGCGCAGTTCTCAGAAAAATTAAATACACTTTTAAAGTAGCTACGATTAAACCATATAGGCTATATACAGTCAAGCCGGAAAGTCTCCCCACCCCTTTCACCGTCTCCACGTTTTATTACGTTACAGACTTATACTACAATAGATTGAGTTCATTTTTTGCCTCAAACATCTACACACAATAGCCAATAATGACAAAGTGAAAACAGGTTTTTAGAAAATATGCAATTTTATTTTACTGACAAAAATAGGTTATTTAGGGGTTACATATCTGTACACACCCTTAGCATAATACTTGGTTGCTGCACCTTTGGCAGCGATTACAGCTTCAAGGCATCTTGGGAAAGAAGCTACGAGCTTGGCACACTTGTTTCTGGACATTTTTGCCCATTCCTCTTGGCATATCCTTGCAAGCTCCGTCAGGTTGGATGGGGAGCATCGGTACACAGCCATTTTCAGCTCTTTCCACAGATGTTCAATTGGATTCAGGTCTGGGCTCTGGCTGGGCCACTCAAGGACATGCACAGACTTTCTCCGAAGCCACTCCTTTGTTCTCTTGGCTGTGTGCTTCGGGTCATTGTCATGTTGGAAGGATCTCGGTGTACTTAGCTGCATTCATCTTTCCCTCTATCAGGACTAGTCGCCCCGTTCCCACTGCTGAAAAACATCCCCACATCATGATGCTGCCACTGCCATGCTTCACTGTAGGGATGGTATTAGCCAGGTGATGAGCGGTGTCTGGTTTCCTCCAGACGTGACGATTGGTATTCAGGCCAAAAGGTTCAATTTTGGTTTCATCAGACCAGAGAATCTTGATTCTCATGGTTTGAGAGTCCTCTAGGTGCCTTTTGGAAAACTCCAAGCGGGCTGTGATGTGCCTTTTACTAAGGAGGGGCTTCCGTCTGGCCACTCTACCATAAAGGCCTGATTGGTGGAGTGCTGCCTGGATGGTTGATCTTCTGAAAGGTTCTCCCATCTCCACAAGGATACGCTGGAGCTCTGTCAGAGGGACCCTCGGGTTCCTGCTCACCTCCCTGGCCAAGGCCCGTCTTCCCCGATTGCTCAGTTTGGCCGGGCGGCCAGGTCTAGGAAGATTCTTGGTGGTTCCAAACTTCTTCCATTTACGAATGATGGTGGCCACTGTGCTCTTTGGGACCTGTAAAGCTGCAGAGATTTTTCCGTACCCTTCTCCAGATCTATGCCTTGACACAATCCTGTTTCTGAGGTCTGCAGATAATTCCTTTGACCCCATGGCTTGGAGTTTGCTCTGACATGCACTGTCAACTGTGGGACCTTATATAGGCAGGTGTTGGCAATCCCCAATCATGTCCAATCAATTGAATTTACCACAGGTGGACTCCCAATTAAGTTGTAGAAACATCTCAAGCAGTATCAGTGGAAACAAAATGCACCTCAGCTCACTTTTGGGTGTCATATCAAAGGGTGTGCACACTTGTGTACATATGATATTTTACATTTTGATTTTTAATAAATTAGCACAAATGTCTAAAAACCTGTTTTCACTTTGTCATTATGGGCTATTTTGTGTAGAATTTTGAGACAAAAAATGAACTTAATCTATTGTAGAATATGTCTGTAACGTAATAAAATGTGGAGAAGGTGAAAGGAGTGTTCAGACTTTCCGGCTTGACTGTATATATATATATGTACACACCATTACCTTTTCACGATGTTGTTCTAATAAAAGAATACCAACACATGTTTTCCCCTAAGCATCAAGACCCACCATAAAAAAACGTTTACAACCACCCCAATAAAATGACATCACGATGCCAATACAGCCCCCCTTGAAACAAACCTCTCAACACCCCGAATAATACATTTAAAAAAATAAAAATAATTTTTATATATTTTTTAATGCATAATTATATTTTTTCATAACCTCATGAATATTCATAAAATTATGCCATATACACGTCAATCAAATTTTGACATAAGCCGAATGCTATTTCTCTCTCTTGCAGAGCTTTTCCACCCTAGCTCCTCAGTGGTGGAACAAACTCCCCATTCCCCTACGTTCTACTCCAACCCTGCCTGCGTTCTGTTGTGGCCTGAAGACACACCTCTTCAGACTCCACCTTGACTGATATACTAATTTAGGACCTCTCATGATACTTATTCCCTGTGTTTTCTTGTCTAACTGTTATAGTTTATAATAGTATTTAGAATAGAATTGTAGTATAGCTGATTTACCCACAACTTACTGTGAACTACATTCAATGTTCATTACTAGGGATAGCTGCTACGTTATGGGAAGGATGTGCTTTGTCTTATGTTCTGGAGTTACTTCGATAACGTTTCTGTATGCACTTATTGTATGTCGCTTTGGATAAAAGCGTCTGCTTAAATGACTAATGTAATGTAATCCATCCCTGTATGCTATTACACAGGATTACAGTGCCATCACCTCCCCAAAAATTAGTGATTCTGCTCATTTCTCCCAGCCTGTATAAATAGATATTAACGCTGTTTTTCCCTGCCTGTCAGGGTAGGTGGGAAACAGAACCCAATCGCAGACAGAACTAAATAAACAGGTTTATTAGGGGGGGGGGGGGGGGGGGGGGGGGGGACAGCAAAGTAAAACAGGCAGGGTCAAAATCCGGGAAGGCACAGCAACAGTACAGAGTCAGAGTCCAAAATCGAAGTCACAGAATGGGCAGGGGTCAAAACCAGAAAGGCACAGCAGAGGTACAAAAACAGAATCCAAAAATCAGGGTCGCGAGAACACAGGCAGAAGTCAAAAACCAGGAAAACCCATGGACACAGAAAACAAAAACAACAAAGGAAAAGGACTCAAGAAACCAATACAAAACAGAAAGAAACTCGGGAAACAGATACTAAAACGGAACAGACAACTCATACAAAACAGAAAGAAACTAGTACTCGAAAAAACAGGCCTGAAGAAACACAGAGGTGTAGGGACAATGGACTACATTTCCATTAATTCCACAGGTAACACAAGCCACATGTTCAAAATGGACCCCAGCATGATTTCCGTAGCCAATCCTGTAGCTCGGAAATACGAGTAAGGGTCATAAAACCATAAAGCAGAGAAGACTGAAGAATTCCAGTCTCTCTCCCCCTATTCCCTATTCACTTCTTCTTCTTCTCTTCCGCACACAACTGCACAAGAGGCAGCACTGCAATTTCTAAGGTGGATCTCCATTGCACCAGCAATACAGCGGCAACAGCATCAAAGGCCGCGGAGAGCGACGCAAACGGGTTAGCTTGCCTACGGCATCTAACCATAGAACTGAATAAACGCAACTCCGACCGAGGTGTGTTCCAGCCACGGACAAAGACGACCAGACGACCCGCATCCCTACCAGGAGACGCCCTTACCATCCACATCACGGACAAGCCAGCTATAATCAACTTACCGCGGACTTCAGTAAGACTGATCAAACATCCCAGGCATAGTTTAGGATTTTAGTCTGAACTGTTTATCGGTAATTTGATTGCATCTCGATTTTGTACGATAGGAGCTGTATAAACGTGTTGCGCTGGTTAGCAAGCTAGCCGGCTGGCCTACCTTTTATTGCTAACGTGGTGCAACTAACTAACCCGAGCAGGCCTCACTGGTTTGTCCCTCTATCCTAACACGTACTAACATTCGTGTGATATGATCTCATTTTAGCTTACTGTAGATGATAAATACGTTATTTCCTGACCGAAGTGCGTGAACTTATTTATAGTAGGCTAATATCAGATTTGAGATCAATACACAGTTAGCTTGCTCCACGTGATTCCTTTGTTCCCTGAACGCACACGTGGCATAGGCCTACACACCGACACATACACACACATATGTGCATACACACACAAATGCTACAATACGCACACCACACAATATGTCCATTTAGTAGAACGTAATATTCATGTTTTTTTCCCTTGTTTAATAAATCTATTTTTGTTAAACCTGGTGTCTGTTTTGATGTCGTATGAACACGAGAACGGAGTCAAACCTAATCATTAGAACGTAATACCTTCAACGCTTATGAATTATTAGTTATTAGTGCTTTGATGGTAAATTGAAGTAGTAGTAATTATAATCCATAATAATCAAATGAGACTGATTTAATTTTAACCTAACTTAAGAATAATAAGGGTAAACCTCATTATTCCTTAGTTATTGCCTATATTTCTGGCATCCCATGTAAGAGTTTATATATATATATATATATATATATATATATATATAGAGGCATATTCCTTACATTTATGGCGCCCCGTCAAGGATATTCTCTACATTTATGGTGCCCAGGTGAAGACTGGTAAGACAGACATGTTTTAATTGTCTATCACCATTACTGCTAAATGTATATGTAAACACCTTGCATGAGTAATACTCCACATGTAGGAATATAGAGGAATGTTCCCTACATTACTGGCGCCTCGTGTGAGGATGATTGGTATTTGACTCAAAATCCGTGTTCTTATGATATCAAAACTAATTTCAGAGTATACGTTCTCCATTCTCAGCTAGATAAACGTAAAGTGCAATTCCCCGAACGACCACCAGATGTCCCCCTCGCAGCATATCTGAAAGTCTGCCTGCCCAGCTTTCTCCCAATACACTGCCCCCTCGTGTACGGTTGTGTTATTGCACCTGCATTTGGCGCTGTGGTCTGTTAATTGCCTTTACATTCTGGTATAATACCTATTATCAATAATAGTATTATTAACCATGCTGTATTAATAACTGATTACTTCATCACAGTAATTTTAATTAATTTGATTAATTGCATTTTACTATTAAATCGGAAATTTAGTAGCAATTGTAATTCAGACAATTTCACATTCTGATATTTGATATTTGTGATTCTCATCACAATTCCAAATTGTTTGCTGGAAAATTAGAACATAAACCTTATGTTCTGTAGGTTTGCTGTCGTTACAGTGCATTACTGCTAGTGTAACATAAGTATCTGTGGTGCTGTAGCTACCTTGTACTATAGCTAGAAAACCTTCATAGAAATTTTCTTATCCTTCATCACAACTTGTATTTTGGATTGTGATTTGCACACATTGGTGTATAATCTGTTTTCACTGCACCTTTAGGCGCTCAAGGCCCTTGTGTAATAGCGAACTTCGAGTTTCCCCTCAAGTTATTAATATTCAGCCTTTAGCTTTCAGTGAATTAGATATGGAACCCATATCTACTGAAGCCTACCTTTCCATTTTAGCCCAAGGCTTAGCACCTGGTTATGTAGGTTTCCTGAATCAGCTGAACCTCACTGATTGTAGGAGAGAAGTTCTCTCACTGGTCAATGAGAAGGGTGACTCCCTCACACAGTCACAAGACCCAATTCTTTCTTGTCTGATCTTGAATTTCTCCAGACAGACTAGTCTTGTTATTCAGATCAACAATGAAATCAGAGCAGAGATGGAATGCCTCAAATCGCAACAGGCTAACCTTCTACTTGAGCTCCAGACTGTGGGTAAGAAAGCAGTACGGTACTTGCATGATCTGCATTCGGCCGAATCAGATCTCAGTTCCTACCGAGAGGAATTATTCAGGCTTAAGAGTGGACATCTCATGCTACCGCATCCACTCTCATCTCCAAACCTGCTTTCTCAGGCTTTCCCATCTCCAGGTTTTCTTACTTCCTCCCAGCAGGAAGACCCTAGTGGCCAAAGCACCTTGCCACCTACTTTGACCTCAAAATACACAGACAAGAGAAATCTCCCAGAGCTCATTCATTCAGCTTTCTCTGGCACCGTCACTTCCCCCTTACCCCACAAGGTGGGAAAAGCGACGCCCAGTCTTGATTCAGGTTTGTCAGACCCTCCCTACTGCTCCGTCCTCACAACCAAACAGGACGTCGAGCTCAGTATGAAACGCGCTCATGTTCAGATGTGACATCAGTCTCGCCTTCCCCAAACAGGCAGACTCGTGATACCTCACATGGTATTTGCTTTGAACAGCTAGAATTAATGGCTAGGGATGTTGAACATTTTAACCCTAAGAACACTGAATACAACATTCAGTGTTACCTGAGAGAAATTGACAACTGCCTCTCTGATCTGCCCAGAGCAACCGATCGAGAGAAGGCCAAACTCATCTGGAAAACCTCTACCAGAGAGATGCATACATTCATGGAAGAACTTCCATCCACTGTTTATTCTAGCTACCCCAAGCTCTGTGAAGCATTAGTAGCAGAATACATGCCCCAGCTTGATCAGGCAGCAGCCATGATTAAAGCTGTGGACATCAAACATGGTCGCACAGAACCACCCCGCATTTACTACAAACATCTCAAAAATGCGTTCTTCCAAGGTAGAAATGGGCCAGGCTTAGATGAAGATCAAGCCTTTAGATCCCTGTTCGTGCACAACCTGCACCCATTTGTACGAACCCATGTTTCATTGTTTTCAAGAGGCCAGTGTTCAGCTCTTGAACTACGCAATGAGGCTGAAACAGTCTGGGACACATTAAGGATTGTGCCCAAGAACGAGAGGGTAGAACCATCTAAGCAGGATGGTCTAACTAAACCCCCTGGCACTTTCCAGATTTCCACTTTTAAACCTAAGGACTTAAAAAGACGGATAAACAATAGGTTCCCAGTTAAGGGCCACCGTGGTCGCTTCTCACACTCCGATTCTAGCCAGAATTGGAGAGAAGACAGACCAGGTAGGCCTAAGCTTGACGCCGCGTACACACAGCGAGCAACTTCGGTCGCCCAGTTGCCGGAAGTCCATTCATTCTCTATGAAGCTGAGCGACGTTCAGCGACCTGAGCAACTAGAAAACTGAGCGACCAAAATCGGCCGATAAATGTTGCCCACAGTTTAACTTTTTGGCCGACGTCGGCCGTAACAGCCAATCAGAATTCCGCGTTTCATATTTCTCCAACCGACAAGAAGCCATTTCGTGAATAACTGTTCCGCCCGATTTCACTCATATTGCAGCAATGGAGGAGCAGCTGATTGTAATGGTCCAAGCCTACCCCGTCCTGTTCAATGTATTCCAGAAGGAATACCGGGATAAGCGCCTAAAAATTGAAGCTTGGAGGGCAATTGCGAGTGCCCTTGGTATCGATGGTAAGGGTTTTGTTATTTTATTGTGTGAATAAAACATTCACACAACACTGGATAAATGCTATGTTTAGCTAGCTAATGTTTAAAATTTCTTCTTACCGTGAAAATCGACCTGTTTACAATTTCGGACAGATGTTAAGGTAAATCTGTCACCACGGCGGCACTTTCGCCACAAGTCAGCAATTATACCGGGAAATGCCCTCTTTGAAAACAAAAAACGAATGAATATAAAAAGGTTAGTCTGTTACTGCATACCCGTTTTTGCTAAAGCTGCATCATAGCTATGATAACGCGGAGCTGTAACAACTATAACAGCGCGGAAACCCTTTAAAAAAACAAAAGTGAAATAGTTCTGTAGCTATGCCACTTGTGCTCACTGGATATCTAAGTTAGCTTACTTGAGTTTTATTAATTGAAATGTGGCCTGTTTAGTCCTAAAGTTGTCATAGCCATAAGCTACGTGTAGCCTAGCTACGGTTTTTATTTTGTTTTTTTAAAAGGGTTTCCGCGCTGTTTTATATTCTATAGTTTTGACAGCTCCGCGTTATTATAGCTATGATGCAGCTTTAGCAAAAACGGGTATGCAGTAACAGACTAACCTTTTTATATTCATTCGTTTTTTGTTTTCAAAGAGGGCATTTCCCGGTATAATTGCTGACTTGTGGCGAAAGTGCCGCCGTGGTGACAGATTTACCTTAACATCTGTCCGAAATTGTCGTCGATTTTCACGGTAAGAAGAAATTTTATGACAACGTTAGCATATCAAGTAGGCTAGGCTATTGGAAGCCGTACCAAAACGGCGAAAAAGTTTGATTTACTGTTCACAGGTAGGCTAATGTAACGTTATGCCACTTATTCCACAGCCTATTGTATTGTCTGGAATGCTGTTTTGTTGTGTGTGTTATGTGTAGGCAGTTAAAACACTAGGGTTCCAACATCATATTGGATCTATCAGCCTGTTGTTTAATAATACAATACATTTCCAATATTGTGGTTACAGTGGGAGAGTGTCAGAAAAGGTGGAAAAGCCTCCGCACAATTTATAAAAGGGAGAAGAATAGGGAAAGTCAGCAGAAGAGGAGTGGAGCTGCTGGTGGGGCTGAAAGAAGGCCATGGCGCTTTATGAAGGCCATGGCCTTTCTTGGCCCCTACCTTCTGAATAAGGACACAGGAGGAAACATGGAAGCAGAGGCAGAAGGAGAGGGACAGGCAGACGCAGAAGGAGAGGGAGATCAAGAGCAAGTCGGGGAAAGGTCACAGGACAGGGAGACACAGGAAAAGGATGAGAGTGTAGTTGAGGATGCAAGTGAGGAAAACATGCCAGGCACAAGCTCCAATAAATACAGGAAGAGGGGAGCTGGCAGTACTCTCTCCCCATTTGAGTATCGCCTCCTACAGGCAATTGAGGAGCCTGATAAGGAGGCAGGTGTTGATGATGAGGACATGATGTTCCTCAAGAGCATTTACCCTGCTCTGAAGAGCCAGGAAGGCAAAATTAAAATTAAAATTTCATGAGCTAATGGTTGAAGCTGAATATTGCCAGGCAGATTAAATGTTATATGGGGGGGGGGGGGGTTCATTGTTGCGTTCATTGTTGCGTTAATTGTTGTAGTGTGTATTTTATTTTACTGTTATTAAATAATTATAATAAATACTATTTAAAAGTGAAAATACTCCTTTGTGTGACTTTTTATTTTATTTTTATGAAATGACCCCTGATCATTTCAGTTCCTTACATGTGTGCTTTTATGGAAAGGGTTCAAAGGTCAAAAGAGAAGAAATTATTGAAACAGTCAAGTGGGCTTAATGGGAACAGTGTTTTTATGGATAAAAGGCAGAATATCATATTCTACATACAAGACATTTAAAAAAAGCAATAGTCTGGGGTAAATCTATATATTGCGCACTAATAAAACAAAAAATATAAATTGATCATGCAGAGAAATAATTATTTACATGCATTTATATCGACCCCAATGTTAATTTAAAATAAAGATAAACATAGCCATTTGATGGACAGAAAATGTGTATCTAAACTATATACACAAAATGTAAGCTATGCATGCTTTTCAAGCTTTATGCCATTGAAATTAATCATACTTTGATACTGTATTAACAGCACCATGTGGTCTGTTCACTAGAAAAAAGTGATATTTATCATTTAAGTATTATACCAACATACTGTATCATGTCTTATTCAAAAGTCAATCTCTTATTTTTGAATTACAAACAGTGTAAATGAGGATGTAATGCTTGTGCAAACTGTGACCTTATTTTTTGCCATATGAAATGTGAAGATATGCTTATTACTGGGGCACAATAATTCTCGCTCTTTATTAGAGGATGTGGGTGGCTCTTAAAAGAGCCTTTGAGTTGCCTGCTGTGCAGGTCATGCAAGGTGATCTTGCCAGTGCACTGCAGAAGTAGGAGGTGTACGTCTCCCTCACTCTCATGGCCTCCCGTGTGGCATTGTTGCTCCCAACTCTGTGAAGGTGCAACATCCCACCTGGTGGCTGAGCCTCTCTTCCCTCCCTCACACGGTCAGGTAATGGCGATGCCTGATCCCTTGTCGTCCAGCGGAGGAAGTTGTGCAAGACACATGTTGCCTTCACACATGCCTCCACATTCCGTGGTGTCAAACATACCACACGCCGATATAATCGCCACTGTGCGGCAAGGATGCCAAAGGTGCACTCCACAGCCATCCTGGCACGAGACAGCCGATAATTAAACACCCTCTTCGTGTGTGGCAGATTGGATCCAGGGAATGGCCGCATGAGGTGTCTCTGCAGAGGGAATGCCTCGTCAGCGACGAACACATGGGGTTGGGCTCCCAGATACTCAGCTCCAGGCAACAGGTGGTCCCCAGGCAGGTTGAGTGTGCCAGCCACCAGGGCCTTGCCGAAGGCAGAGTTAGCCAGGGTGCCCCCATCGCTCTGTCTCCCATAGGCGCCAACATCTACCACTCGGAAAAGGTACCTTGCATCCACCACTGCCAGCAGTACAATGGAGAAGGTCCCCTTGTAGTTGTGGTAGGCAGAGCCAGAGTTAGGTGGGGCCTGTATCACCATGTGTTTCCCATCTATGGAGCCCATACAGTTGGGAAAGTTCCAGCGCTGACGAAATCCCTCAGCAATGGCACACCAATCCTCCTCCCTTGGCACAGGCATATAGTTTGCCACCAGACTGCTCCAAATTGCCCTGGCAACACTGGGGACTATGGAGGCCACAGTGGAGATCCCAGTCCGGTAGCTGCTGGCAATGGACCTGTAGGAATCCCCAGTTGCAAGGAATCTGGTGAAATGAGAAATGAAAAAGTCAAACATCAGTGTCGGTTTCTTAAGAACTGGCATATGGGGAAAGCAGTATATATATATATATATATATATATATACACACACAAGTCTATATATATATATATAATATAATATTTTATATTATATATATAGTATATATATATATATAAAATATTATATTATATATATACATATAGTATGTGTATATATATATATATATATATACATACAAGTCTGGAATCCAGGAAGAACAGTGCGTACTCACCGGAGACAAATGGCAAGCCGTTCAGCCTGTGGGATGGCTTGCCGGTAGGTTGTGTCCGCCCTTGCAATTAGGGGTCCCACTGTTGCCAGCAGCCGGTCGAACTGCTCGCAATCCAGCCGAAAATAACGCTGGAAGCGATGCCCGTCCAGACGGAGTTCCAGCACCAGCCGGTGAAATTCTCCGAGCTGCCGGCGGCGTTGTAGGGTGCTATGCACCCATAACCTCCGGCGCTTCCTCCGTAAATAAAGTAAAGCTACAGCTAGCAATTTTTTTTCCCGGTTCATTTCGCAAAGTGGTATGTAAATCTATGTGAGAGATAAAGATCGCTAGCTTGCTTGAAGATAGATATAGCCGTTATAAATATGTCGTTATTTATGTCTTCGTTATATGACGATTGCCGTTATTTCTGTTAATCAAAAAATTGTAGCTGCACGAGCTGACTTGGATGTCACACCAGGAAGCTCTTGCCCCGCCCCCAGCCTAGTAGACTTGACCGACCCAGCAACCAAGTTGCTCGCTGTGTGAACGCCGCGTGAGAGTCACAAGCATGACTCTGATAGGGAAGACGCCACATCTGAAGAAAGCTTCTTCAGCTCTTCTGAGGACAGCTTGGACATTTGAATCAATTCAATAGCAAGCATGCCGTGAGTAACCACTCCACAAGGCTATCCAATCTTAGTCAGTCTCCGTCAGAAGATGTCGAGTAGAGTTATGATTGATATCCGTGGAAAAGGGGGGTGCGTAATCTACAGGCGGTTTACAGCAGTCACTTAGATTTGTATGTAGCAGCAGCAAACGCAGATCGTAAGCAGACCCTGCTCACCTACTGTACCACATAGGAGCAACAAATTATACCATCATTTAGAAATGAGATCATACCTCCATTTCCCTCTTGATGACACAGCCATTAGCTTAAAACTTGGATTCAGGACATTGTCCTGATATAAAAATGGCCTACTCACATGTGCCAGATGACAGCCCTCACCAGTAACCTCTGTGAAGGGACCAAGATAATTTGTCAGTCTGAACCAGACTTTACCAAAGGCTACGGCCTATCCATCCTTAATCCTCATGTCATCTAAGTAATTTAATGGCTGGGTCATACCTGTTAGTGCTCCACCTTCTGGACACTACCTAATAACACCTGAAGTAACAAAACAACTAACCGTTTCACCAAGGTTTCTTTTGTTTTGTAACCAAGCTGTTTACGATTAGAACTCAGATGTTTTACATTGTGCCATGTCATTTATTTTAGGCCAGTTAGATAACTGATGATGAATGCCTGGATGTTTGTCAGTCACTTATAAACTGCCTGGATGTTTGTCAGTCATGTACATTTCTTGAGTGTGTTTCAGCATTGTGACACTTGTCAGCTCCCCTGGACTGCCATTTTGTTGTGACATTTTAAATGAACTTGAGGACCTGTGAACTGTCAACTGACTTTTGTGCTCAAGGAATACTGGCTTAAGCCGCATTCCCAGACCAAAAGGGGGGATGTAGGGACAATGGACTACATTTCCATTCATTCCACAGGTAACACAAGCCATATGTTCAAAATGGACCCCAGCGTGATTTCCGTAGCCAATCCTGTAGCTCGGAAATATGAGTAAGGGTCATAAAACCATAAAGCAGAGAAGACTGAAGAATTCCAGTCTCTCTCCCCCTATTCCCTATTCACTTCTTCTTCTCTTCCGCGGTCGTGCTGCACACAACTGCACAAGCGGCAGCACTGCAATTTCTAAGGTGGATCTCCATTGCACCAGCAATACAGCGGCAACAGCATCAAAGGGTTAGCTTGCCTACGGCATCTAACCATAGAACTGAATAAACGCAACTCCGACCGAGGTGTGTTCCAGCCACGGACAAAGACGAAAGACGACCAGACGACCCGCATCCCTACCAGGAGACGCCCTTACCATCCACATCATGGACAAGCCAGCTATAATCAACTTATCGTGGACTTCAGTAAGACTGATCAAACATCCCAGGCATAGCTTAGGATTTTAGTCTGAACTGTTTATCGGTAATTTGATTGCGTCTCGATTTTGTACGATAGGAGCTGTATAAACGTGTTGCGCTGGTTAGCAAGCTAGCCGGCTGGCCTACCTTTTATTGCTAACGTGGTGCAACTAACTAACCTGAGCAGGCCTCACTGGTTTGTCCCTCTATCCTAACACGTACTAACATTCGTGTGATATGATCTCATTTTAGCTTACTGTAGATGATAAATACGTTATTTCCTGACCGAAGTGCGTGAACTTATTTATAGTAGGCTAATATCAGATTTGAGATCAATACACAGTTAGCTTGCTCCACGTGATTCCTTTGTTCCCTGAACGCACCGTGGCATAGGCCTACACACCGACACATACACACACATATGTGCATACACACACAAATGCTACAATACGCACACCACACAATATGTCCATTTAGTAGAACGTAATATTCATGTTTTTTTTCCTTGTTTAATAAATCTATTTTTGTTAAACCTGGGCTGTATCCCAAACCGCATACTTCCATGCTCCGAGCACGCATAGCGAGCACGCATCCATCTTGGAGTGTGAGTCCAAAAAGTGCCGGAGTACGGAGCACGGATAAAATACCCGGATGCGTGCTCGTTTGGTCAAAATTTGAAGTATGCGTGCTCCGACCAGAAAAACATCCCATCATTCCTTTTGAGAAAAAGCTCAAGAGACTCAAGACCAAAAATTTACTATTGTAATGGAGGATGAGAATATTGACGGTGCCTCTCCCGAGGCTTTCTACAAATGTAAGTCATTTCAACCTTTTTTTATGAACATTTTCACAAGTTTGAAAACATCTGGCACAGCACTATTTCTGTTAGTGTTTTAATACTGAGCTAGCTCAATAATTAAGATAACTTCTATTTCCAGCTAGCTAGCTTTCGTTATGTAAATTGCAATGCAATTTGCTCGGTAACAGCTAGCTAGCTAGGTAACGTTCGCTAACATTAAATGACAGTACTAACGTAATATCTATATTAGCCAGATAATGGCGTTAGTCGTAGATATAGCTATTCCGAAGCACGAAGCATTATTTAATATTCGTATTCAAATTTATTCCCATATGCTATAACTGACTTGCTAGCTAGCTGGATATCAACCCACTGACTAGCTAGCGTCGCACTAGTTACCTTTAGTTAACTTCGCTATAACACTAACATCACTTGTGTTTAATGCTAGCTCATGTTAATATTTGGTATTGATGCATTATATTTTCTGGTTTTCCATTTGTGACACTAGGGACATAACGTTACGTGTGTAGCCCTAGCCATGGTCCCTCTTGTTGGGGAGCATCCCAACGAGTGCACGGATTGCCTGTCGGGATAAGCGGAAGACTGGCTGGAGATCCTGGTCATGATCAAAATATTTGGCAAGGATCCTCCCATAGGTTGCAAGGCTCTCTCCCTAGAGACAAATTTCCCAAGTTAATAAATATACTCTGCCTAACTTCAGTGCGTCTGTCTATTTGTGTAGTATTGACACCTAGTGGTTCAGATTGGAAACTTAAACGGGGAAAACTACATTAGGAGTTTGTAAATGAATAAAGTGCTACAATGTGAATGAACAGCACAATATGCAATGTAAAATAATCATTTTTTTCATATACATTTAAGTTTAATGATATGTAATGTTAACCAGTGTAGCTAGCTAGTCGGCTGTATAAGACAACCTACGTCGGTGCTGACAAGCGCAATTGTTCTACGAAGAGAAGCCCTCCTCTTCACCCCAGCTCTCCGGATGACTTGCTTTCGTCGGATGCAGTTTTAAATAATGATCCGCCGTCTTATTCTGGCAGCAGCCCATCTTTTCTCAGTTTCAATGGAAAACCACCCCAGAAGCAACACCACCGCCACAAACATGGCTCCATTTCTACTAACTGCGTACCCAGTTGTTCACGCTCTGGTAAAAATAATCAAAACACAGATGATTGCTTACAATGCGAAGACTATTTTATTATGGGGTTGATTGTTTACTTAAAGGTATCCAATGATGTAATGAATAGGCTGTCTTCCTAGCCATCGTTGCTTTCCACTGACTTTTCTGGAATAAGAACGCTAGCAAAAAGGATAATTCAACTGTTGCGGATATTGCTGGTTATATCACAAATATATAATATAATAACAGCCGATACAGTACAGCCAGCGAACGACGTTATGCCTCTCAGGTTTACCCTACTTACTCGTCCGCATTTCCCGATAGCTACGGAAAAGGTTAAAGGTTATAGGTCGCCACGAAGTGCGTCCCACGACTGTGCAAAACTGCAACCGTACTTCCATGCTCCAGAGTGCGAACTCCCAAACCTTGAGTGCGCACTCGGGAGCACGGTAGTGCGGAGCATGGAAGTATGCGGTTTGGGATACAGCCCTGGTGTCTGTTTTGATGTCGTATGAACACGAGAACTGAGTCAAACCTAATCATTAGAACGTAATACCTTCAACGCTAATGAATTATTAGTTATTAGTGCTTTGATGGTAAATTGAAGTAGTAGTAATTATAATCCATAATAATCAAATGAGACTGATTTAATTTTAACCTAACTTAAGAATAATAAGGGTAAACCTCATTATTCCTTAGTTATTGCCTATATTTCTGGCATCCCATGTAAGAGTTTATATATATATATATATATATATAGAGGCATATTCCTTACATTTATGGCGCCCCGTCAAGGATATTCTCTACATTTATGGTGCCCAGGTGAAGACTGGTAAGACAAACATGTTTTAATTGTCTATCACCATTACTGCTAAATGTATATGTAAACACCTTGCATGAGTAATACTCCACATGTAGGAATATAGAGGCATGTTCCCTACAGAGGCAAAACAATGATGACAAACTCATGACAAAGGACTGCAAGCACAGAGTATAAATACACTGAGGGAGACAGGAAACAATGAGATTCAGGTGTGAGGAGCCGGGAAGGACAGGTGCACGTAATGAGACAATGAGGAGAGCAGATAATAAAATAACAAGGGAGAACGTAAGACATGGACTGGAACCAAATACATAGAGATAACATGACATGGGCTGTGTCCGAATCAGAGCCCTGTTCCCTGTCCACTGTCCCCTGTCCACTCAGACCCCTGTCTACTATGTGCCCTGCCCCCTCACATTGCAAGCAGTGTGCGAAAGAAATCCCGCAAAACTCTTTCCAAACTAGTGAGGAAGTAGTTCGTAATATCTTTTTTAAATTTTTTAATTTTTATTGAGAATATCAATCAGTTAACATATGACAATTGTTACAAAGTGTAGACCATGAATGAAGATAGAATTAACAAAAATCAAAAAGAGTATTTTGTAATATGACCCACTCTTGTACCATAGATATGCATATACGCTCTACGTCTTTTACGTTTTTACTTCCGAGTTACTTACTGAAATTGTCGGGTGAGTGCACAGTTCTGCAGATGAGTGTGCTCCTGAATTCCCTCAACAAAACCCCGGAAATAAGTGGTTCATCCTGGTATTTTAAGTGCCCCCATTTGTGAGAAAAAGTCGCCCACTCAAAAGCTTTTTGACGAAGTGGACTCAAATATGCGTACTCAAAAGGGTACAGGGCTCTGATTCGGACACAACCATGGACTCCAATAAGACAAGTGCGTACAAGGAATAGGAAAGCGGAAACGAGAGTCAGCTGTAGTTAATAGAGGAACCAAAGAAAGATAATTGGTGATAGAACAGGCAGAAAGAGAGACAGCTGCAGCGAGGAAAGAAGATGAAGTTAGTAAGTTAGTAGATTCGTAGTAAACCCTGATTCTATGGCGTTAGTAGATTAATAGATTAGTATTATATACAAGTTAGTCATTATTAGATTAGTAGACCCTAATACTAAGATGTTAGTAGTTGTTAGTTAATTAGTATAATTTACAATGAAGTAATTAGTAATGAAGGAAGCGCATGACAGAGGAAATACAGAGAAAAACCGAAATCACCAAAGACTACCGAATAGTGAGACGAAGACAGGGGAGTGACGACAAAGCAAACACGGAACAGTGCGGCCAAAAATAAATACATGATCAGGAAATAAATAAAAACATAAGAACATAATACAAACTAACAAACAAAATTCTGAGTCCTGACACTGCCTGTAATTGTTATTAGTAATGCCACTATCAGAATTTATCATTTGCAGTTTGTTCAGAGGATTTAGATCTGGCATACATCTGCAGTCTCCAGGACTCCTAGGGGCATAAGTGGGATGGGTGGGTGAGTGAATGGGTGAGCATGTGAATATGTCAGTGAGTGAGTAAACGTGAGTGAGTGAATGAGTAAGCAAGTGAGTGAGTGATCAAGCATGTGAATGATGGACTGAACGAGTTGGTGAGTGTAGAGAGTTGGGCCGTGTCCAAATCACCACTCTTCCACACTACTGAGTAGCCTTGGTGAGTAGATAGGACAAGAAAGTCGTTGAGTAGGTGAAAATCTTTCAAATTGCAGTATACTTGAAACACCCGAATGACACGCTTACGTCCGGGGTTTCGCTGAGTACATTTGGGAGCACACTTTTCAAGAAGTACACAAACATTTTGGTCACATAAATATGATGTGAAGTTTAGTTTTTTTAAAATTAGGCGCATCTTCACTGATGTTTTCCTTCAAATGCAACAAAAACAACACGTGATATGGCAGCGCAAGGGTGGGACGCAGGCTTGCCAGATCTTGCCGTAGACTTTCCAGCCAAATGGCAACTCAACTAGCCCAAAATATTTTTTTAACTGAAACCAATGTATTTTAAATAGAAATCATCATATTTTTACTTTTTAAAATAAGTGCGTGCTTTGTGACTTTTCATTTTTACCTGTGACTACACGTTGCAAGTATCCCAATTTAGCTGTAAAACCACGGACATGGCAACACTGGTGGGACGTCTTATGACCTGGTTACGACACTTCCACAGTATGGTTGGAAAATAGTATGGCGGACTGCTAAACAGTGCACATTAAACAGCACACTTCTGCCAGTACACTGTATGCAGGAGACAGAGCGCAGTAGATGGGGCTCTGATTCGGAGACAGCCTTAGTGAGTAAGAGAGTGAGTGAGTGATTGAGTGGTATTTCCTTGTTTCCATGGTTGCACAGTCACAGACAGTGATGCAAGGCTCTCAGCCAAACCTACAGTGAGAGTCAGTCATAATTAAAGGACCTTAAAATACCAGCGTTACAATCAGCCAGCCGCAGACCAGACGGCTCACAGCCTATAAGTCATTCACAGACCGGCCAGCCAATAGCCAATCAGACAGTCACAGACCTGCCATATACAAGACATTCAGTAACGCGAGCATTTACTGCCGCTGTGAGTTTGTGAGACAAGCGAGACGCGAATGAGACATAAATTTGATATATAAAGGAGGGACAGGTATAGCATCGGGACAGAAGCTTTACACATTCCTGCTTTGGGCTGCTCACTATTACATTACATTTATTTAGCAGACGCTTTTATCCAAAGCGACGTACAGTAAGTGCGTACAGAGACATCATCATCATTACAGAACAGACAAGGCAAAGCACATCCTTTGCATAATGTAGCAGCTATCCCTAGCAATGAACGTTGACTGTAGTTCACAGTAAGCTGTGGGCAAATCAGCAACACCACACTTTCATTCCAAATACTATTATAAACTATACTATTATAAACCATTCCAAATACTATTATAAACTATGCTATTATAAACCATTCCAAATACTATTATAAACTATACTATTATAAACCATTCCAAATACTATTATAAACTATGCTATTATAAACCATTCCAAATACTATTATAAACTATAATAAACAGACAGGGAAACACAGGGAACAGGGAACTGATATTCCTAGGTGAGGATATCAGTCAAGGTGGAGTCTGAAGAGGTGTGTCTTCAGGCCTCGACGGAATGCAGGCAGGGTTGGAGTAGAACGTAGGGGAATGGGAAGTTCAATCCACCACTGAGGTGTTAATGTGGAAAAACTCCGCAGTCGGGACAAGCGAGAGCCTTTGACACGGAGGGGGGGAAGTGCCAGTCGCCCTGCTGTAGAAGAGCGAAGTGGTCGAGCAGGAACATAGTTCTGGATTAAGTCCTGCAGGTAGGTGGGGCCTGTCCTATTTGCTGCAGTGTAGGCCAGGGTCAGAACTTTGAACCTGATCCTGGCTGCAACTGGCAGCCAGTGGAGAGACCTCAGCAGGGGGGTTACGTGGGAAAATTTCGGGAGGTTGAACACAAGCCGGGCAGCTGCATTCTGGATGAGTTGAAGAGGCAGAATGGCGCAGGCCGGTAGGCTTGCGAGCAGGGAGTTGCAGTAGTCCAGGCGTGAGGTGACCATGGTCTGGACAAGAAGCTGGGTGGAGTAGGTGGTCAGGTACGGTCGAATCCTCCTGATGTTGTACAGGAGGAACCTGCAGGACCGTGCCGTCGCCCTGATGTGCTCTTTGAAGTCCAGCCGGTCGTCCAGGACCACCCCCAGGTTCCTTGCAGAGCGGGAGGCAGCCACCACGGTCCCGTCAACGGTGATGGAGAGGTCATGTAGTGGGGAGGTCTTGTACGGCATGAAGAGGAGCTCTGTCTTGTCAAGGTTGAGCTTCAGGTGATGGGTAGCCATCCATGAATATGAATATTCGTGAGAGAATAAATGACTCCTGACCACATTCTAGGGCTGAAGAGGGGGTGGGTGGTGGTGGTACAGGTGCCATATCGATCACAGCTGGTCTCAAAGAATGCAGGGGCAGAAGAGTGAGGCAAATAGGCGAGAAACATTTCCCCTCAGAACCCTGGACCAGGAACGGAACACAGCGGCTAGAATCAGGGCCGAATCCATGGCAACGAGAAGGGGCGCTGTTAGAGGAAACGGCAAAAAAAATCACTCCCTCAGACAATCTGGATGTAAGGTGGCCTGTTACGACCCCGGCTCGAAGGGCCGCAACATAAAGGATTTGAAACAAAGAGAACGGTTACAAAATTATTTTATTAAAATATCACAATAGACATGGAATAAGGGCAAAAGGGTTCTGGTAGAAGTATAGCAAACAAGAAACAAGGCAAACACAAGATTGGGAATCCAAGGAAGTCGGACGGTGAGACACGAGTGGGCTGGCGGTTTCAAAACAGGAAACGTTGGAACCAAGGGGCCAAGACTGGGGGTGCGTCCCAATATTCTTCACTCCCCACCTCCACTCCCCCACTACCACTCCTCTACTACCCGGAAGTATGTGGAGGAAGGGAGGGGAGTAGGGGAGTGGAGGAGAGGAGCCGTGAACAAAATTGGGACAGCGAATCTGCTTCTCCGTCATAAAAATCTCCGTCGACTATTGATGAAGATGAAGTCGACTATCATAACTTTGACTGACGCCGAGCCCACAAATATTCCCAAAGCCAATCACAGTCTTCCACATGGTCAGCCCATTTAAAGCTGCAAAATGTATTTTAAGTTAAAAATGCAAGTAACCTATAGTTGCATCAGTGTAAACAAGCCTGTATTGCGGTTCGCATCGAGACACTAATTAACATGTAGCTAATCAGCAACATTAGATCAAAGTAAACATGTTGTAGTATAGGCTACACAAACATAACAATTTACTGTAATTCCAGAATCCCGATGTCCTGATGTCTGAACATACCGAGCACTAATTCACCTATAGGCTACTGTAAGTTCTGAAATCAAATTTAAAAACGTCCTTTGGAATGGTTGAATAAATTAATTAATGCATATTCACATAGCTACTGAAATGGTAGCTGTCATGCTTAGGCTATATTTATGTAGGCCTACAGTCATGTTTGTTAATAAGCAATGTTGAGCAACGTTAATGTGCAAGCAAATAAATAAAGCTGTTTCCCCGACTTAAATTGCCGAATTTTTTTGTAGGATATGAACCACAAAAACAGACTGGTTCATAGACATTTTGTTATCCGCTGTAGGATGCTATGTCCTTTGTGGGATGGGTGCAATCCCTACTGAAGCACACACAATTTAGGCTAAATATCTTGCATTGGGGCATCATTATCTTGGGGAATTTCATATATGGCATAGCTACGCATCATCACTATGCTTTGCCGGAGGGGAGGAAAAGCCGAGTTTGAAGCCGCTTCGCTGGTCTTCTACACTATTGGGACAGTGGAGGGAGGGAGGAATGAAAGATCGGTTTCCGGGGCATGGAATAGAGGAGTGGTAGTGGAGGAGGAAAGGTTGCATTTTTCGACTATTGGGATACACCCTGGGGCTGCGTACCAATCCAGTTTTTTCTCCACCCTCGTAAACTTCACTTGCAAACTTCACTTGGGAGGATGTGACGCACATACCAATAAAACAGGAGGATACACTTGCGTTTAGCGAGTGGGAGGGAGCGAGGGTGAGCGGGTTATTTGAATTGAGACGCACTTCACCCCATCTATACTCGGAAGTTAACTATGCTGCTGCACAGTGGCGTACTGTGGGATCTTGGATCATGTAAAACGTCTGTCACCGTAGCCTACCTTTAACCCCTTTCCGTAGTAGGTGACGCCGGCGGAATCTTTTTGCTCAACTGAGACATTCGTTGCTACTGCAGCCAACCTATTAGTGGAAATCACAAACACTGTGTATTAAATTTATTGGTAGACGGTTTGTGACGATTTCTGCTGAATACGGAGTTTCTAAGTGTCACTATTTCCCCGTAGTAAGTCCATTTAACAAGCACCCCCCCACCTAGTCTATACCTACCCATGCGTGACATAGTGGACAATAGCGTCTATGTTTGAGTTCATAAATATATTTATTCATCATATAAAATTAGAATAACGTCATAGCAATGAGATAAACCCAACAATAGCCTGATCGTATGCCAGAAAAGCCGTGAAAAGCCCTGCTCACTCAAATGCAAAATAAACTGTGAAAGTACTGTCTCATTCTACCATGTATTCTACTAGAAATATATGCTACTAAATATGAAATAAATATACAATCCTACCATTGGTTTTACACATCGAGATGTTCCTTTCAAAATTCAGTGGTCATTTATTGTCTGGTACAATCGGTTTGAGAAATATACAACACTTTATACCGCTATTACACTATCTGAAACGTCGACGCGTAATACCCCCATGCCCTGTAAGCCTGCCTCATTCATTACAGTTCATTCTGGTTTAATTGCCGGCTTTGTTATCCAATAGAGTACATTATAACCTTAGCAACGGTATATGCCACGTCTTTTTGGCTGCTTTGAACAATTTACTGAAGCCCAGCGTAACGGCAGATTTCGTTTTAATGGTCTAGTATTACGAAAACGCATTAGGGAGGAGAGTTTCGCTTTTCCGATATGTATGTATTTTTGCGTCTAAAATGCCGTTGGTCTCACTGGCTACATATGTACGTTCGTGTTTCCACTCGAGCACTGTCTTTCCAATATGTTTGATAGCCCTATTGTTATTTTTGCATTTTGAGTGCATTTCACATACTGTAGTGCATGTATTGTATTTTTGATGTAGGCTACCGATGTTCATTGAAGATAGAACATTTGGCAGCATTTTGCAGATGGTGGAATACTATTTTATGTTCATGTTATCGCACATAATATAGGCTATGGCATATATACTTGTCTCTTAGGGCATGACAAATGCTCATTCCAATTTACTGTGCGCTGATATGCGGTAGATTAAGGTAAACATTTCCTTGGAGTCATTATGAATAGGAAAATTAAAAATAAAATAAAAAACTACAGAAAAATGCAATCCCAGGACAAAAGTATACATACTGTAGAGTACAGGGACAAGTGATGTTTTATTGAGGTACAAGAGTGAATGATTTGGCAACAAATTTAGGTGTATGTAACAATGTGATATTAATGTTTTTATCTTAAGCCATCAGAAGGAGCAAATGTATATGCTTTATAATGGACAAAACTAATTATATTCATTTTATGACATGTTTTGCATAGGGGTTTTGGACCCATAGATATCTACCCCCCTATACTGATGAAAATATTGTAATTCCCACTTGAAAATTATGCAAAAGTGAGTTTTATGAGCCAAAACTGTTGATTTGTAGTTAAATATATCATAATATTTTTTTATTTACAGCAGTGCACAATTTAGCCATTTGGATAGATTTGGAGACATGAATGGACAACAGGGTACACTGCTATATTTTGCATCATAGACCTTTAGTAGTTCTGCATATCATCCTCAGGTTTTGCAAAACTTGTGGACATGGAGTTTATGATCCAGGAAATGTATATATTACCGATTTCACTTATGTAGCTCTCAGCAAACTAAAGAAAAACAATTTAAAATTTTTTTTCAAAGTTTCGTGGCACTTTATTTTGACTTAAATTATGAAAATAAACAAATCAAAATTAGTACACCTGTCTTGTTTCATTTAAGCCATTTACCAAGTTTATGTGATGCTCACACCTGGAGTTATAAAGTCTTAAACAGAGCACCCCCGAAATAGGTGAAATTTGCCATCTGCACCAAGGGGTTAAAGTTAAAACGCATGTACCTGGCTTTTTACCATCCAATGGCATAGCAACGTCATACGTCTATCACGTCATGACCAATGATTGGTCATGTTATTTGTTTTGCACCAATTATTGGTCATTTTATTGATTTTGTGTGTGCTAAAAGGTTTTGCACCTGTAAAAGGTCTTAGTAAATCCGGTTTAGTAGAAATATAATTGTTTTCTACAAAATCTGATAAACATGTTTAACGAACCAAATATCCTAATTGGTTAAGAAGCCACAACTGGTTTCTGATGAATGTTCCCTTAAACCGTCTCCATATCCACAGTGACTTGATCACTTTTTACTTAAAAGAAACTGTATTTTTATGTGTATTATGTATGAACTGTATGTCACCATTTTGACAAATTTATTCTGTTGCACATTTCTGAATGGTATAGACTCTTATTTAATTCAAACTTTCAATCAAGGATGTGCAGTGAATATTTTGTGAGATAATGACACTTAAATGAGACTAGTAAAAACTAGCTGAAAATTGCCTCTATTGGGCTAATGTAAATAGGGTTAATATACTTATTAGTACGGACAGTAACATGCTTTGCAAATGAAATTTGTGTCTAAAATATTGTTCTGTATCTTTTTAATGTACTCAGACACTTGTGAAAAAGCCCATGATTATTATATGCGGGCTAAAAAAGGTGAAAGCCTTGATACAGAACCGGAGGATGGATGTACAAAAAGGAAAAGGAAGTAAGCAAAGACATTTCCAAAACAGATATTCTAATTATTGTTTTATTTAATTCCTCCGACAATTAGGGTCGTCAACTTACAAATATTCCTTCTTGTTGCCGGATGCATCGAGGCTCATACCAACCATTTGTCATGGCCATGACCTACGTGTGATGACGTAACTTCCTCTATAAATAGACACACGTCAATGCGGAGGTTTTCTTCTTTGCCAATCTGTGAGCGTGTGCGCTCCGTTGATTGAGGTAAGTGCTCCAAGAAATGTTTGCTGATTCTGAATCTACCCTGGTTGTGGTCACACCCCAGTGATTTTTTCCCCAATCTGTGAGCGTGTGGGCTCCGTTGATCGATTTAAGTGCTGCAAGAAGTGTTTGCTGATTCTGAATCGATCCTGGGTGTGGTCGCACCCCAGTGAGATTTTTTCACAATGATTGAGCGTGTGCGCTCCGTTGATTGATTTAAGTACTGCAAGGAGTGTTGCTGATTCTGAGTCTACCCTGGGTGTGGTCGCACCCCAGTGAGACTTTTCCCAATCTGTGAGCATGTGTGCTACTTTGATTGGTTTGGGTGGCAGATTGTGAGCGTGTGCGCTCCATTTTCTGGCCCCGTATTTCCCCTACTCAAGTTCATCTGTCCATATTTGCGTCTTCGGGTGTCCTTCATTTTTGCTCCAGGCATGAGCGCCTTGTGCACTGAATGTGTGGGGAGCCATGGATATGGCTGATGGTCACACCAGGTGTTGCCACTGCCTTGGTTGCAGAATACGTTCTCAGCCCTTGCCCATGTTGCATGGGCATGTCTTTGGAGACCAAGCAGGCCAGATTGGATGCGTTTATGTGTCATATGCCCCCCTCTGGCAGGACACCACCCGAGGTAGGGGTTGCCCCGAAACGCAAGGATGTTACCGTCACCGATGGCCCATCACATAAAAAGGGCAAGGCTGGCAGGGGCAATAACCTCTCTACAGATGTCACACTGCAGTTCAACAGCTGGCTGCTATGCTGGAAACCCGTCTGATTCCCGACGCAAACCCATGGGTCCACCTGGCTGTCCAGCTAGGGGACAGCAGAAGGGTTACCGCCTCTAGTTCAACCGTCGGCCCCCAACATTTTCCGGGGTCAGGTATACAAGCGTCTTGACCCCATCCAGTCAGGGATGCTGAGTCAGGAAATGACAGGCCTCCTGGAGAAGGGCGCCGTGTCAGCGGTGCCTCCCTCCAAACTGCTCAATGTCCTCCCATTTGGTCGTTCCCTGGCCCCCCGTGTAAATTTATTTAAAATAAAACAAAACCCTCATCACGAAATACCCCTGCATTTAATACTTTGTACAACCTCCCTTTGCCAATAAAACAGCACTGATTCTTCTCCCGTAACATCTAATAAGGTTGGAGAAAACAGAGAAAGGAATCAGAGACCATTCCATTACATTACATTACATTACATTTATTTAGCAGACGCTTTTATCCAAAGCGACGTACAGTAAGTGCGTACAGAGACATCATCATCATTACAGAACAGACGAGGCAAAGCACATTCTTTGCATAATGTAGCAGCTATCCCTAGCAATGAACGTTGACTGTAGTTCACAGTAAGCTGTGGGCAAATCAGCATTCCTCTTTAAAGAATCTCTCCAGATCATCCAGAGTCCTAAGTCCTCTCCAAAGTTTTTTCAGGAGCTGAAGTCCTTCTGTCAGAAGAATGACTTAGCCGAGGGAGCTGCTGGCCTCCAAGCCCGTCCCTGTGAGAAACAGCAAGGCGAATGGCATCTCTACCCCGATGTGGTGGAGTTGTTATGGCGACAGTTTGGTCATGCTCAGTCAGACCTGTTCGCCTCTCAGGAATCCCCTCAAGTGGTTCTCGACAGCCATGGATGGGGGTAGATGCGTTAGTGCACAAATGGCCAACTTAGCCTACTGTACACTTTTCCGCCATTGCCTCTGGTCAAGGTAACCTTGCAGAGGGTCAGCACGGGCCACCACAAGCTTCTTCTAGTGGCCCCCAGGTGGCTGATGGAACTGCGGTTTCCGTTGCGCCACGGCCTTCTTTGCGGATCACCCTGGGAACTCCTGATCCGGACAAAAGAGCAACCGCTCTTTTGTTTGGCACCCTCGGCCGAGCAGGATGAGGCTTGGGGTTTGGCCACTGGAGGAGCCCGACCCTTCACTAACTGGGGGTGGTTCCCCTGTCCTGCGCACATTTCTTAACTCTAGAGCCCCCTCCACAAGGAGGGCCTAGGGGTGTATGTGGCAGTTATTCTGCACAGGGTGCTCACAGCAATGCGCAGACCCCATGCATTGCTCGATTGCTTTGACAGTCCCTGCTTGATCACGGCAGGGCAACCAGTACTCTAAAGGTTTATGTTGCTGCCATATCCAGCATGCATCACCTTGTCAGCCGGTCCCTGAGTTGTGCCTGGCACCAAAGACCTGCGAGGTCCCTGGTGGCTCCCTCCTGGGATCCCCCTTTGGTTTTGCGATTGCTTACGGGTCAGCCCTACGAGCCTCTCGATATGACCAGCCTTAGGCCGCGATCACACAGGACGCGCTTTGTAGGCTTCAAAACGTGAGGAGCACTACCTGTCTTGATTTTACAAAAGCCTACTCTGAAAAAGGCATTGGAGGCATCTTTTTTGCTGTTGCTAGGCAACCGAACTCCGTTCCTGTCAATCACTTAACTGACGTTGTTAACGGAGTTAGCGAACTAAGTTTACCTGAAGGTTTGCTTTGTTATTTGTCTTTAAAAAGCCATGAATATTTTCAGTCGGTGCAGTTGTGCTCAGAGGATCGGGGTTCGCACCCCGGTCCTGCCAGATCCGAGCATGGCCGGCGCCCCGTGGAAGCAGCAATTGGCGGCTGCTTCCGGGTGGGGGGAGGGGCTCGGAGAGAATCGCTGCGCATAGAACGGCCCTGGGCGAGTTGGAACTACGGTCAGGAACCTTGGAGGAGTCGCGCCCTGAAGAGGGCGTCGCGATATCCGTCCTACTGCCGGCTGACAGGGTTGTGCAGCGGTGATTCTCTAGTGGTTTCTATGGGGGGAATTGAATTAGAATAGGGGTTCAATTGGCTACTAAATTGGGAAAACATGGGGAAAAATCTGAAAAAATAAATAAATAAAAGAAAAAAATAATAATAATTAAAAGAAAAAAAAGAAGAAAAAAAAAAGCCATGAATAAGCAGAGTGCCTTGGATCATGGTATTTTTATCATGGTATTCACGATTATTGAAATGATATAAATCCGGGTGGGCTGAAATGGCAACTAACATTACAATTTTTTTCCTCAATCGTATTTGTTTACACGGAACCGACAGGCAGAATCAAGGCCCGCCTCTACTTTCGTGCGATTGGACAGAGAAGAAAAGAGTGACAGTGACGTGGGGGCAAAAACAGCATGGAAAACACTTCAAACTAATTGAAAACAATTTGAAAAGCTTGCTGTGTTTCACCCCCCCACCAGGCGTGGACCTGGGGGAGGCACATTTGGTATACCCAGTGCTACGGCAAGTCTAAGAGAAAAACACTCTTAGCTCAGAGCCTTTCCCGCTGGGTAGTGAAGGCGATGGCTGCGGACTAGGAGGCTAATACTAGTCCTTTACCTACGACTGTCCAGTGTAGACTAACTAGGAGTGTGGATATGCCATGGGCAGCACTGAAGGGGTACCTTCATGATATCTGTGTGACGGCGACTTTGTTGTCCCCCTGCACATTTTCAAGATTTTATCACGTCAACGTGGCGCCTTTGTCAATTGTCAGCTCGCCCATCCTGCCAGCGGCCTTGGCATCCACTTAACGGTATGTCTATCCCTCGTGACACGGTGGGTATAAGTCATCCATAAGTTGATGACCCTAATGGTCAGAGCAACTAAATAAAATGAAGGTTACGCCTGTAACCACAGTTTTATGAGTTCCGGATGACCATTAGGGGTCATGGTCACACGGGACCCTTTCGGGCGAGAAGGGTTTTGAGAACTTCCGCATTGACGTGTCTATATGTATAGAGTAAGTTACATCATCACGTGGAGGTCATGGCCATGACAAATGGTTGGTATAAGAGTCTTAATGCATCCGGCAACAAGAAGGTATATTCGTAAGTTGACGACCCTAATGGTCATCTGGAACTCATAAAACCGTGGTTACATGTGGTTGTAACCTTCGAGAATTCAGTTACCCTTAATGCATTCATTTATTTGTTTAATCTTCAAGCCCAATCTAAAATTCACTCCAACTGCACTACTTGGTATGGATGATGATGATCATAATAATGAATATCTCCCTCAAGCTCCAAAGGCTCCCCGATTGAAAAACCAGACCAAAAAAGCAACTGCTAAACCCAATCCAGGTTAGTGATGTAATGGTTACACAGGGACATTTTGGGACTCTGGCTTTCTGATCATGAGACTGGGCCCCCTGCGGAGTCGTTCAGAATTAACACTCCTGATCAGACTGAGGCACAATGGAGTGTCTGTACCCTTCTTCATGTGACTCTGAGATGAACACAGACTGCTTGATCAATCAGGCAGCGGGTTGGGCAGGAACACCCCCCTCTTTAGAGAAGGAGAGGGGAGATCCCAATTTAACTCACACACACACACACACACACACACACACACCCTGAGGTGATTGCAAATAGCTGGTCCATCTATGTTTCATTGTTGGTTCCAAGGGAATGAGCCAATCTATTGTATGGGTGTCCTAAAGCCATCTACCAATTGGGATCAAAGGGATTTTGACCATAAAAACCCATGTAACTTTACCAACTTTGCTCTGACGGGAAAGGCGCAGCCTTACCCCTACCAGACGCACTCGGATGGCTCTGATGGCAAAGACGCTGTCTTACGCCTACCAGACGCACCACTGAAACCCTGACAGACTTCTGCGTTTCCCAACCCGCATCTTGCCTGATCACCGAGACAGAGTTAGCCTGCCACCGTCCACAGAATAAACCAAGCTAGTTTATTCTCAACAGCTGTTTTGAGGACACATTTCTTCAAACTGTTCCTTTACTATCTCTCTTGCAGCCGGACCCAAGTGGAGACCTGTGCATGTCCACGTCGACTTGACTGGAAACCTGTCGTGACCCGACTTCGGAGAAGAAGTCTCCAGGAGTCCACGCACCTGCTGGGACCTTGGATCAGCTGACGAGCTGACATCACTTACGGAACCGGGACTGGTCTCACTTTGTTACCGTTAAGTATTGAAACACATTTTATTTAGCACTGACATCAATTGATAGGCTAGCATAAAACCTGTAATACCCAGTTGAGGTCATTTTACTGCTGGTTCCTACTTTTGTTTGTATTTTGTTTTGCTATGCACATTTCAGTCGGGAATAGCCAATTTCCCTGACCTTATAGTTTTGCACTGTTAAAACTTTATATGTATGAGACTGATAAAACAAGCTAACTACAAAATATAGTTTAGCATGTCATTAACCCATAACACAAACTAACCTTTGTTAATAGTAGGACTGTTAGCTTCTACTGTATATTTAGCCGTCACATAATTATAATTTCCTCTGAGTCATAGAATGTCATAAAATGTTATATCAATTATTGTTTCTATTATTCAGATATTCATAGTTGTAGCCAATAAAACATATGTAATTTTTCCAACCCATTATCGTGTCTATGTTATTTCACTAAGTTGGGCTCTACTGACATATAGAATTCTAATTGAGTGTTGAACTTAATTAATTCTGAATAAAAGTGACCAAACCTCACTACAGTGAAATCTTTTTACAAAATACTCTACAGGCCAATGTACTGCATGTGTTTTACTTTTTCTCTGTCTTCATTTGAAGGCCACACCAGTCATGCTGTCAGCCCTTCCATCCCTTCTGTATCTGCTAACTATTGTTAGGGAATATTCAATTAAATCTATACACGGGGTACCAAAAATGCAGGGGACATGTACTGCGATACGCCACTACCATCCATATACAATTGGTGGTATGGTTTTTGTATAATAAATCAGTCTCATAAAATTTATATATTATTCTCAAAAGAGAATACTAACTAAAAATGGGTAACTTGAATTAATAATTAAATTAATTACCAATAAAATTATACATTAATAATTGTCTTAGCAAAATCACAATATCATGTACTCAGTTGATACCGAATTAATATAAATGATCCCTGCGATTAGCATTGGCTGATTCAGTTCAACACAAGAGCAACATTAATACAGGCAATCTTGGATAAATGTAATAGTTTATTGAACACAAAGTACCAAACAGAGCAAGGCACGATTCACTACTATAATGTACAACAAACTATGTGTGTGTGTGTGTGTGTGTGTGTGTGTGTGGCGCGTTGGGCGCATGTGGGGTTTCCATGTTCTGCGTGTGGGGGTTGCTTCGGACACGTGTTCAGAGAGAACAAAGAAACTAAAATGGAGGGAGGTTTGAAACAAACCTAGCTAATGGTGGCGCATGAACATACCATACAGAGGGGATAGCCGTAAGCTTATCAATGCGTGTGCATTAAGATCAGCGTGCAGTGTTAACATTACGACTGGTTAGTGTTTAAAGACAGATCACATGCAAGATACGTTCTGTGCGTGATGCATTAAACCTAACGCAGCGCGGTGGATGGCTTAAAACCATCCAAAGTAAAAACGTTAACACAAAACTTTTACAGAACACACATTAACCTTTCAATAGCAGTTACATACATCCAGTCACAAACATGTTGCGGTTGCTAACTAATACGCTATTGCCCATGTTACAGCCTTACTTGAATTAAAGTCCGTTAAATGGTTTCTCCGTTGGATTGCACTCACAATGAAAAGGGGAAATCCGGTTGCCCTGATCCTGTGGTGGCGAGTTTGCAGGGTTGCGATAGATAGGGGAACTGGCCGCCTCATCTTGGGTCCCTGGAACAGGTTTATTTCGTCGTCAGGTTTACAGTTCGCACGGGATAATGAAACTGGTCGCATTATCTCTCCCGAACTATGCAGGGTCATCCTACTGCAGACCGCTTGCCTCTTTGGGGACTCATCGGCGGTGCTCTGCTACAGGATCAGGGGCTGCATGTGGTCCGCTTGGTGGTTCTTCTTGACCACCGGTTGCTCGCGATGCCTCCTTGCGTCTCGTCTCCGGTCCTCCGTGGCCGATAGCCGGGGGTAGATGAGCCCGCCTCGCTCAGTTGGATCGGTGTCATGGATGACCGTGCTTTCTTGTGGAGTGAGGGCTCTGACCCCGGGTGTGTAGGCCGCACGGGGCCGTGAGACGAGACAGTGAAGGCCCTGTCGAGCTGAGCGGAAGAACTGACCTATGTTGCTGGCTGTGTTGCCCCTATTATAAACTTTATTGCCAGTCACACATTCCGCTGTGCAGTATCACGTTTCAGTGCGGAAATCACAACTGGTACAACGTCATACGTCACTTCCAACGTGGAGGAGGAGCCTCCTGTTGACTGTATGGAATTGTAGTTCCTGTTGTCCCTACACTATGCTTAAGGTTAAGTAGTTTTTACTTGCAAATTTGCAGTTAATTGTTATCATTACTATTATCACAAACAAGAACCATTAAATATAATGACCTCTAGGCTTTTTACTCATCTTGCCAATAATTGTGGAGGGCACTGTATTAATAAAACTTTCTTTTTTAAACAGCATTCACCAGTCAGGCATTTAGCCCCTCTCTCCATCCTGACCTTGTTTACTACTCTGGAGGTAAAATAGAATAAAAATGAATATATAATAAATAAATATATAAATACCATTCTCTCTTTAAAAGTATCACAATAACTATGCACATCTTATTTTCAAAGGAATAGGCAATGCACATTCAGTGTACTGTATACTGTAAATGCAGCTTTCTGGCTACTGTCAACACCAAACATCACTTTCTTTTAAACACTGTCCACCAACTTGAGCCCCTCTACTCATCCCCTCTCTGCTCCCCACTCTGAAGGTGAAATACTCTTTTTGTTTAATATAATTGGCATAAATGGTGCATTGTCGACATTTGTCGAACGCTTACCCCAGAGCAGTCGGACCGATATTAGGGTCCGCGACAGTGTGAGGTTTTGTCTCGCCAGAAGCCCTGAACCGTCTAGCGAGACCCCTCGTTTCCCTGCAGTTTGGGGCACTGGCTCTTTAAGTGGCCTCTCCTCTTGCAATAGCGACACCACGCCTCATGAAGCCTAATGGCCGGGGTGTCGCGCAAGGAGGACCCATCTACCTGCATGGGCTCCCCAAAGTCGAGGGACGGGTGGGTGGGTGTCCGAACAGGGGGAGCTAGTGCAGGGAGAAAAAAATTGCGAACAGAGTGGTTTCTTCGCCCACTGCCTTGCCTCTCTCGCTCACGTTCTTGCTCCCTGATGTGATTGTCTAAACCAGGGGTCACCAACCCTATGCCCGCGGGCACCCGGTCGCCCGTTGGCTCCTTCTCAGTCGCCCGTGGGACTTGTTCTAAAAATAGCAAGTCGCCCTTATGGTTCGCAAAAAAAAAAATGCTGCGCCTTATGTAAATTCTATTGAAAGTTTCACATATGCGAATTTTTAGGTGCTAATCTAAAAAATATATATATATAGATATCAAAACAATATGCATCTGTATAGTTCGAGGTCATAGTTCACCAGTCACCTGCGCATGACAATTAACCCCGCTTTTGCTAGCTAATCAATCAATGATTATACCGCGCTAAAAAAACATGGCTGAGAAGAGAAAAAAAACGTATGTTTTTAACAAAGACTGGGAAGAGGAGTTCTTTTTTACATCAATACGAGATAAGTGTGTGTGCCTTATTTGTGGAGCTACGGTGGCGATTTCAAAGCGGCACAATTTGGAGAGACACTATCAAACCACTCACGGCAGCTTAAACACAAACTTTCCCCCCAAGACTGCGCTTCGGGCGGAGAAAGCGCGTGAGTTAAAGGCCGCTTTGACCAAGCAGCAGACCTTTTTCACAAGACCGCTGAAGAAGGCCAAAAAGGCAACCGAAGCTTCATTCAGAGCTACACATTATTTGATTAAAAACAAGAAGACGTTTTCTGATGGAGAGATTGTTAAGGGGGCTCTGATGATAATCGCAGAGACTGTTTTTAAAGACGATAAAAATGGGTCCGATGTTATCTCAAGTCTGGCTGAAGTACAACTTGGGGCAAGTACAGTGACCAGAAGAGTGTCTGCTATGTCCGAAAACTTGAATGAGCAGCTGGACAAGGACTTAAGTACATGCCGGTGGTTCAGCATCCAATGTGATGAGTCTGTGGACAGCAGCAGTACAGCTCAACTAATGGTGTTTATTCGCATGGTATTTGACGATTTCTCCACTAAAGAAGAGCTCCTCACGCTGATACCGCTGAGGACAACTACACGAGGAGTGGACATCTACAACGCGATCAAAACTTTCTTTGTGGAGAAAAACGTGCCGCTGGAGAAGCTCGTGTCGGTAACTACCGATGGTGCACCGGCAATGGTAGGATGCCGTGTGGGCTTCATTGCGCATTGCAAGAATGACCCAGACTTTCCACCTTTCCTACACTACCACTGTATCATCCACCAGCAGGCGATATGCGCGAAAGTGACCGGGTTTGACCATGTAATGACCCCCGTTGTAAAAATCATCAATAGCATTCGCGCTAAAGCCAAACAACACCGGACATTTAAGGTGCTTTTGGAGGAGCTTTCCGCAGAATATGGAGACCTGTTGCTGCATACAGAAATCCGATGGCTCAGCAGAGGGCGGATTTTGAAACGTTTCTTGGCACTTTTGGATGAAATAAAGGAGTTTATGCAGAGCAGAGAAGAGGACACCTCCCTCTTGGACAACACTGAGTGGTTGCTTGACCTTGCCTTTTTAACAGACGTCACAGAAAAACTGAACAATTTGAACTGTGAGCTGCAAGGCACAGGTAAGACTGTCACAAATATGATAAGTGCTGTAAAAGCTTTTAAAGCTAAAATGAACATTTTCTCTGCGCATTTGCAAAGAAAAAGTATTGTGCACTTCCCCTCTGTGCAAAAAGTTCTTAGTGACAATGTTTCTGCATCTGTGGCTTTTGATAAAGCTGTAGAAAAATACTGCCAAGTGATTAACAGACTGATGAAAGAGTTTGAGAACAGATTTTGTGATTTTGAGCAAATTGAGCCATGTGTGTCATTCATTTCAAATCCCTTTATGTCAGTGGACATTACAGGCACAGCTGAGAACCTAAGTACAACCTTCACCTTGGATGCAGGGCAGGTGGAAATGGAAATAATAACTTTGCAAAATGACCTGTATCTTAAAGCACATCTGAGTAACCCAAACTTTTGGAACCTAGTGGACATGGAAAAGTACAAATCTATCTGCACAGCAGCTATGAAGGTTGCTTGTCTCTTCGGATCCACTTATCTCTGTGAATCAGCCTTTTCCAATATGAACTTTATAAAAAATAAACACCGAACATGCCTAACTGATTCACATCTGCAGGAGTCACTGAGAGTGGCAGTGTCAAACTATACACCAGAATACAGCAAACTAGTGGACAAAATGGAATGCCAGGTTTCTCACTAACTGACAGACAAGACTGAACAGTGTTTTAGTAAAACACCATGTTACCTGGTCAATTGATCATTGTTCATTGATTAAATCAGATTCAAAGTTGGAGTTGACACAATCTCATGTATTGGGAAAAAACAATTTGAGTTCTGTTTTATGTTGAATGAAATTGTGACATGTTCATTTGCACAAAATAAGTGTCACTTTGACAATGAAACATAAATACATTCATTTACAAATACTTGCCAAAAAGTTATGAATATAGTTTTTTGTGTGAATATTGTACGCTTTTTTGATTTGTTTATACATATGTTTTGAGCTGGTAGCCCTCAAGCCATTTGGGAATCTTAAGGTAGCCCTCAGCTTTAAAAAGGTTGGTGACCCCTGGTCTAAACGGATGGCCGTGGTGACCAGAGCACCAAACGTGGTAGGAGGCTCGAGCACTGCTAGAGCGGTTTTAACAGGGTCGGATCTCGGTCTCGAAGCGGGAGGGCTGTGTTTTAAAAAAAAAATTAGGCATTGGGTCAGAAACCCTCTGCACTTCTCCGGTTCCCCATTGTACCTGAGTGGGAGCTGTAGCTTAGGCTCCCTAGTGGTAGGTGGAAAGGTTAAGGGGGCGGGGCTGACTACTGTGCTACTGGGGCTGCTGGGGCTGCCGGAGACATACAGAGGGCACAAAGGCTTTCGCGGTTACCTCCCTAAAGCAGTCCCCCTGATGGCACAGCTGTTCCATTAACAGCGTCTGCTGAGCCTGAATAGCCTGCTGACCAGCCTGAAGGGCACGGATGCCCTCCTCATGGGAGGCTAGGATCTGTTGAACCCCTTGAGGTGCTGCTGGCCCCTCCATATTGAGGCTTCTGTATTTTGTGAAGGGGGGAGTTGGGTTCGGAGGACCAAACGTAGTGAAGGGGTTCTTTAAGCTCTAAAAGAGCCACTAAAATGGAGAGACCCCGTAATAAACAAAAGCAAAAAAAACAAATAAAAACTAGCTCCCACTCTCGACGGGAGAGAAATACTAACAGGGAGACTAGGAAAAGGGAGAACAGAAATCAACCCTTATAATAGGGCGAATGGCATATAGGCACGTGAAAAAACTAAAGAAATGGAAAAGAAGATTCTCACTCAGTAGCTGCAACGAGCTAACAAATAAGAGGTGAGAATGAGGCGTAAAATGTGGACTGCAGAAATAAACCTGTATAATCGGGCGAACGGCACATTGGCACGTGAGAAAACAATAGGAACAGAAAACCTCTCACTCTTTATATGGGAGAGCACTAGAGCGGTAGGTAAAGGAAGGAAAATAAGCGATATCTGTCTCAACAAGAACAGAAGCAAAACCAAAACGAGAGACCACAAGCGCACAAGAGCAAAAACTAAATCCTACCAAGGAAAACTCTAAAGCACTTACAAGCAAATGCTGCGTTACTCTTAAGCAAGCTTAAAAGTGAAGTGGTCGCTTGTAAATGCTAAAATCTTTACCTTACCGGCTACTATGTCAAGTGGCAATGACAATATAGAAGCCCCAGGAAGCGGAAGAGAGGATCTTAAATACAGGTAACAGGTAATGAGCACAGGTGCAAGGAATGAGTGGTGAGTGAATGAGAAATCACGGAACGGATATAACGAGAAAGAAAAAAGGGCGATTGCAGAAATAAGGGAAATGGTAGCAGACCCCATGACAGTTATGACCTTGTGTTTACTGTACATGACTTGATGCAGGAGTTAAATCCCCGGTCCTGCCAGATCCGAGTATGGCCGGTGCATTGAGGGAGTGGCAATTAGCGGCTGCTCCCAGGGTGGGGGGGAGGGATTTGGAGGGAATCGTCGCACATAAGACAGCCCTGGGCGAGCTGGAATCACAGTTTGGAGCTTGAGGAGTCACGCCCTGAAGAGGACGTGGCGCCCTCCTTCCTGCTACCGGACAAAGGGGTTATCGCAGCGATTCTCTAGCGGTTGCTACACAGGGGGAATTGAATTGCATTAGGGTCTAATTGGCTACCAAATTGGGAGAAAAAATGGAAAAATAACTTTATTTAGTGGACCATGAGTGCCCCCAAGCGCATACGTCATGGTTTTGCGGCCTGCTCTGTTCTTTTTGTGGGTGTTGCCTCCCCGGCCACGAGAGGGTGCTCCTGTCATGTTTTCTTCCTCTCCGTGGCCTATTATTGGTTACAAGTTGCAGGTGCGCGTCGACTATTTAAGCACCGCAACTCCCTTGCTCTGGGCTTTTGTGTCATTCTTGCCACGCTAAGCCAGATAACGCAGATATAGGATAGGCAACTACTTGTTCTTTCGGCTAATTGCTGAAAATATATGTGGGACTTGCCTTAGTGTGTTTAGGAGTTTCTTTTTAAGAAGTTATTTTTCCTTTCACACTTCCTTTCCTTGGTTTTCCTTTCCCTGTCTCTTTTTGAGATTGTAACCTCGGTTTCGCCTGGTTTCTGTTTGCCTCTTTATTTTAGCTCTTTGAAATTTATTGAGCGAGAGACTATTCCTGTTCTCTATTTCGTCGCTGTTGGGTGAAAAGCACGTCTCCAAAACCGTTACTTTTCAGGAAATTTAAAAAACGTTATATTTTCAAAACAAATAAACACAGCATCGTGAAAGTTTGTATGTTTTCTACATACGAGGTCAGATACTCATATGTGTCAATACAAAATTGTTATTTTATCAGAAATCAAGTAAAATGGAGTTACGAGTTTTGTGTCAATCGTTAATACTGTTAATACTCACACATCTGTAAGCCAGTTAGCAGAAAAATGTCTATCCAGTGATTAAACATCCGTATGTTTTGTAAAATAAATAAAATTAGGAGACAAGCCCCTAGTTCACTGCATTGACAAGCTAAAATGAAAGATGCCGTTCTGCTGAGACGAGCGAGTTACCTAACTAGGCGCTCGTCTCCCAAAAATATTTAAAAAAATTTTAAACACATAGGCTACTGATGATGTTTAATCACTGGATTGACTCTCCGCACCAAACAACAAGACACTGGCAGATTAAACAAAACATTTCCTTCAACAAACTTTTGCTATACAGTAGATCTACGAGATCTAAGGTTACAGATGTGAGAGTATTACTGTGCACTCGATGATAAGACTCACACGGTAGGCTACGCAACTTGTTAGCGAAAGTCCGCTACGAACAGGTTTTTGAAGAGATGAAGCCTATGACTAAACAGCGATTGCTAGGCTATCCTTACTCCAACCTACCATGATGCGCCAGCGCCTCACTCCGCTCCCAGTTTAACTTTCCGGTAGACACAGTTTCAGGTTATCCCACGTGTAGTTACGTCAAATGAGTGCAAGATTAAAAGTAGCTCCCGCATAGGAGGTTTTTGCCGACAAGTTGAAGAGCCAATAGAGATACGGGTTTTAATCACAAGCTATTTTTAATACTTTCTATTGGTCAAATCATCTTAAAACCTACAGACAGACGTAAAGGATGAAAAATAGTAGTGATTTATGGAAAAAAATAAAATTAGAAAAAAATGGAGATACGTGGTTTTCACCAGACAGCGAAGATTTATTGCTTGAGTCTGTGAGCTTTTCGCCCACTTTTCTGGGTTACTTTTCTTTGGCTTTACACCGGGAGTCTTTCCCGTTTGTTTATTTTCGCTGCTCTGTTCGTGGATCTCCTGTCCTTACTAATTAGTGGTTTCCACTTCTTGTAGGCAACTTTTTGATCCCTTCCCAGTCGCGTCTGGTCCTCCATTCCCGACTCATTACAGAACACAAAAGCCACATGGAGGCACCAGCAACCCTGCAGGGGATAGACCAGGTGCTGGCTAGGCAGCACACAGCTTTGGCCTTTCATGAGGAGGGCATTCGTGCAACAGGGCCAATTTGTTGATCAGCTGTGCCGCCAGGAGGACTGTCACACTGTTTGTGTGAGTTAGCAGACAGTCTCCGCCTCCTGGTGATCGCGTCTACACCAGTCCCTGAGAATCCCCTTCCTCAGCCCGTCCCACTCACTGTTAGGGAGCCCAAACTCCAACTGCCCCTACGGTATGACATGGAGTAGGGGAAGTGTCGGGGCTTCTTATCCCAGTGTAAAATTTTTTAAGGCTCAGCCCTCACAGTTTTCTTCCCATGATTCCCAGGTAACATTTATTTTATCGTTGCTCACCGGGACTGCCCTCGCCTGGGCAGACCCCCTGATTCGGCCTAACGCCCCTGTCATAAGCAATGCAGATAGTCTGATGGAGGAGATCGCGTTAGTCTTCGATCACGACATTTCTGGTCAGGAGGTCGCCATGAGGCTAACCCGTCTCTGCCAGGTTAGCAATACCGTAGCAGGTTTCTCCATCGCGTTCCGAGCACTGGCAGGGGAGCCAGGATGGTCTGAGGCTCCACTTATTTCACTTTTTATTAACGCGTTGTCGGACCTCATCAAAGACACCTTGGCAGTGCTCAAACCGCCTGCTACATTCGATACTCTGGTTACCACAGATATTCGTGTTGATAACCGTGTCAGGGAGTGAGAGAGAGAGAGGTGAGAAGAGAGACCGCTCTACTCGCTATTTCCCCTCGCCTCCATTAACGCCTTCGGCCCCCTCCTCCACCCACTCCTCTTTTAACAGAGAGGAGCCTATGCAGGTGGATAGTTCTGCTCTGGGCGAGCAGACCCCCATCCTGCAAGTTAAGGCACGCAAGGAGTGGTGCTGCTACTGTAGGCGCAAAGGGCACACAAGAGTTCAGTGCCTGAAATTTGGGGGGAAAACAGTCCCTCACACTTTATTACCTGTCCAACTGCTCTGGAATCAAAGATCGGCCAAAGTCGACGCATTCATTGATTCCGGAGCGGTTGAATGTTTTATGGATGCCAAATTGGCCAAGAAGCTTAGGATTCCCATTCACCGCCTCGTTCGGCCCCCGGTGGGTTACGGGCCTCGACGGCCGCTCGTTGGGCACCGGAACTATTAAAGAGACCATGGGTTTCTTCAAAATGCGTGCCTTTCACGAGGGGCATTCAGAATCAATCCAGTTTTTCCTGATCGACTTCCCAGGTTATCCCCTCATTTTACGGCATTCTTGGTTAGTCCGGCACAGTCCGCATATTAATTGGGGCGGAGACATG
Source organism: Synaphobranchus kaupii (assembly GCA_029718625.1). Lineage (NCBI taxonomy): Eukaryota > Metazoa > Chordata > Actinopteri > Anguilliformes > Synaphobranchidae > Synaphobranchus > Synaphobranchus kaupii. Next base: position 36,482,399 of record CM056389.1, on the reverse strand, counting down.
GTTACCATTCTCCAATGGGGCCCCCAATGCAGATCTCACTGCCGGCAGACGGCATCCTTCGTGGCTGGGGGGCGTGGTTACCGATTGGAGCTTAGTTCCGTCAGAGACTTAGAGGAGGCTGATTTCCCACCTGATCAGAATAGCCCTGCTTCTCTCTCTGAGGATGGAGAGGAGAGTTTAGCCTGGGACTCGCTGGCTGACGGGAACTCCCTTTGGGACGATTGCTCTTGGGACGAGCTCTCTGATTCAGAAGTCGCGTGGGAGCCCATGCCTGATTCGCCCATGCCTGATTCGCCCCCTAGATTGGAGAGCACCGGAGTGATGGGGGCACTCAAGTTTCCCTTGCCAGTCAACGTGCCTGTTGAATATGCTGATCTCGCTGAGGTATTCAGCAAACAATGAGCTACCACCTTGCCCCCCCATCGACCTTACGACTGCGCCATAAATTTATTCCCTGGCACTGTTCCTCCCAGGGGGTCTCTGTACTCCTTATCGGCCCCTGAGAGCACCGCTATGAGGGAGTACATTGAGGAGGCCCTAGCCAATGGGTTTATTAGACTCTCCACCTCGCTGGCAGGTGCTGGTTTCTTTTTTGTTAAAAAAAAAAAGATGGGGGTTTGAAGCCATGTATTGAAGCCCGGTACCCGCTGCCACTCATTCCACATTTGAGCGCCTTCAGGGGGCGTCAATATTTACTAAACTCGACCTTCATAATGCTTACAGGGCATGTGTGAGGGCGATGAGTGGAACACAGTGTTTAACACACATAACGGGCACTACGAATATCTCGTAATAACGTTTCGGGCTCACTAGCGCCCCCTCTGTCTTACAGGCACTAGTGAATGATGTACTCCGGGAGATGTTGGAGAAATTCATTTTCTTCAATCTAGACAATATTTTAATTTTCTCCGCTGATCTTTCGACTCACATCGGTCATGTCAGGCAGGTATTGAAAGCACTTCTCAAAGCTCAACTTTACATTAAGGCTGAGAAGTGCATCTTCCATTTTGACTTTGTTTCCTTCCTGGGGTTTATCATATCTGAGGGTGAGCTTCAGATGGACCCCGAGGTTTCAGCTGCCAGGAACTGGCCTACTCCAGAATCGGTAAAACAGGTGCAGCGATTCCTGGGGTTTGCAAATTTTTATCGCCGGTTTATTCGCAATTTTAGAGCATTAGTTGCACCTATTACGGTCTTCACTAAGAAGACTGCACTGCGCCTACGCGGTTCCAATGGAAACTGAAGGCGGCGGCGGCTTTCACTCAGCTAAAAGAGAGATTTAGCCCATTCTGATCACTCCCAACCCCCCCCCCCCTTTGTGGTAGAGGTTTATGAGTTGGGGGTAGGGGCTATTTTATCCCAGCGTTCGTCCCAGGATCAAAAGGTTCATCCGTGTGCCTACTTTTCTCGAGGCCTGACACCAGCAGAGAGAAATTATGACGTAGGGGACTGGGAGCTTCTGGCGGTGAAATTGGCGCTGGAGTAGTGGAGACATTGGCTTGAGGGGGCACTTCACTGTGTGGACTGATCACAAAAATCTTGAGTACATTCAGGGCGCCAAATGACGTAATTCGCGGCAGGCCCACTGGTCGTCGTTCAATTTCTTGTCGACCGGGCTCCAACAATGTTAAACCAGATGCGCTCTCACGGATTTTTGACCGTTCAGAGGATGACCGTCCCCCTGAGCCAATTGTCCCCACTGCTCAGATTTGGCCCCAGTCACGTGGGACATTGAATCCCTTGTGTTAGGTGCCCAACATCTGGACCCGGATCAGGGTGGGGGATCTCCTAATTGCCTGTTCGTGCCCTCCAGGGTACGGAGTCAGGTGCTGCAATGGGGACATTCCTCCCACATTACGGGTCATCCTGGTGTCCATTGGATGGATTTTCTGTCCAGGCGGTTTTGGTGGGAGGATGTTGGGGAGTTTTTTGCGGCTTGTGCTGTCTGAGCTCGCAATAAGAATTCACAGCTCCCACCCTCTGGGCTTTTGAGGCCTTTACCCATCCTTAGCCGTCCTTGGAGCCACGTCGCCTTAGATTTTATTAATGGGTTTGCCCGCATCAGAGGGCAACTGTTATTCTGGTGGTCATGGACAAATTTTCTAAGGCGGCGCATTTTATTGCGCTAACCAAGTTGCCATCAGTTCTGGAAACCGCTCGCTTGGTGGTCAACCATGTTTTTAGATTGCACGGCCTACCCCAGGATGTGGTGTCTGATCGCGAGCCCCAGTTTGCTGCACGATTTTGGCGTCCCTTGTGTTTGTAGCTGGGGGCGTCCGTTAGTCTGTCTTCTGGGTTTAACCCGGAGACTAATGGACAAACCGAACGCACCAATCACTGAAGAGCACTCTCCGTTGTCTGGCTGCCGCCAATCCGACTTTGTGGATTCGGCACCTCGCTTGGGCAAAATATGCACACAACATGCTGCGTAATGCATCCACGGGGCTCTCTTTATTCAAGGCTCAGTTTTGCTATTAACCTCCTCTGTTCCCCGAGTTGCAAAAGAACATAGAGGTACATTTGGAGGAGAGTTCACGCGTCTCTCCTGCGCACCTCGGCTAAGCAGAAGGGACTGGCCGATAAGCACCGCCACTCGGCTCCTTTCTACCATGTTGGGCAACGGGTTTGGCTGTCCACGAAAGACCTGTCTTTGTGAATGGAATCTCGCAAACTCACTCCGCGTTTCGTGGGGCTTTTAAAATCATCCGCAGGATTAATCCAGTTACCGTGCGCCTTCAGCTTCCTCAGTCTATGAGGATTCACCCGACGTTTCACGTCTCCCGGCTTAAGCCTGTACTCACCAGCGCATTGGCTACAACCAACAAACCTCCTCCTCACCTTATTGGGGGGGGGTCCTGCATGTATTGTGCGGTGCATTCTAGCTGAGAGACATGTGGGCAGAGGGAAGCAATACCTCGTAGACTGGGAAGGCTACGGCCCGGAGGAGCGCTGCTGGGTTCCGCGATTCCAACACAATTTAGCTGTCCATGGACAACTGTTGTTCACTGGGATACCTATGGCGGCATATCAATGCCAAAAATCGTGAGAAATCGAGGAGCCGTGTGCACAGCCCGAAACTCCGTGCATGCAAATTGTTTTGCCGTGTGTTTTTACAGAACCTGCGCATGAGTAAAGTCCCTTTTTGAGTACAATATTGTAGGCTTAGCACGTCCACACAGGACTTTGAGCACATGGACTTTCATTTGAATTATGTCATGGTTTCTGCGCACATAGAATGTAAACGAAATGCAAACGAAGTGTTTGTGTATTGTTCTTGGGACGTTTTATCTGCCACCCTTTTAGCTAATGTTGGTGTCCATGCTATCGCTGCAAGCAACAGGCATTCCACCACGGATGTTACTGCGAGAATATGTCATAATAAAAGCTGTTGAAACAATTCTTCATTAATTTTAATGGGGAAGTATTTTGGCAACAATGTTAGCCATTGCTAAAATTCCTCCATTCATTTCAATGGGGCATGATTTGCACATTTATCAATTTTTTTTTAAAATAGACAAAATGCCAAGAAACAGACTTGACTCCTTATCACTGGTCACACATTTTGCCGCGTTTGAGGTTAAATGGTTAGCTAGAAATTTTATTATCCTTGACAGAAAAAATACTTTGAAAATTTTTTGGTTGTGATTGGTGTCGATCTGGCCAAGATATCGCCGTAAGAATTTTTCCAAAATCCAACGTAAAAGCTTGACCAAAACTTAAATATACACTATATAAATACATTAATCATACAGACAAAAAACTACACACTACACACATAAATGGTACATTTGTCTTATCCCTTATGAGCATAAGATATTATTTCAGCATAATAAAAAGACAACAATTATAAGAACTGTTCGTGCTCATGGCTGCTACCTCCCACTCACACTCCCTCATTCTGCACATGGGCTATTTCAGGGAGCACTAAACACACACGCACATGCTCCAAGAAACACACACACACTCCAAGAAACACGCACACACATGCATGCAGACATGGACATTCACGTGCATGTCCACATGCACACACACACACAGACCGCATAGTGCCATGGGCCTGGCAACTGGCAACTGAAGCTATCAAGGTCCTAATTCAAACCGATCAATCAATCAATCAATATTTGTATCTAATATAGCACTCTTAAAAAATAACAGTTTGGTTTAATTTCAAATTCTGTATAAAGAGATTGAATACAGTACCATGCTATACACAGCAAAGATATTTTATACACAATAAAAATAATTTTCCCTCTCCTCTAACAAACAACCCTTGATCATTTCAAAAAATGCTAAAGAAAATCCTAACGAAGTCACCACAGATAAATCTGAAGAGAAAATCTACTTCATCGATTCAGATGGATAAAAAAATAAAACAATTTAACAGAAAATAAGTTTCCCAAGGCTCACACAGTGAGGTAGCAGTGCTGTCAGGCATTAGAGTGAGTGAGTGGGGAGAAAGAGAGAGTGACAGAAAGTGAAAGTGGGGAGTGAGACATCACACCTCCATAGATAAAGCGTCCTCATGTTGCCTCCATATCTTAATTTAGCTCTCATTTAATGCTGTGCCAGCTTGCCAGCCAACTCTGCCTTGGCATATTTACCGAAAAACACATTTACCTGATAAATGGGTGTATAAATTTTTACATTATTTTTTTTGTTTGAATCTATCTCTGTAAATGTATCTGTGCTAATGGAAATAGAACAATTTTCTTGTAATGCCAATAAAAAAATGGAGAGATAGAGTGAGAGACTGAAAGATGGCAGAACTGAAAGTAATAGAAGTGAAAGATGGAGACATAGAAAGATGAAGCATGAGGGAGAGAGAGAGAGAGAGAGAGAGAGATGGAGGGGGGCATTTGCTTGTTGCTAGCTCCTCTGAGGCTCCTCCAGTGCTGAACTCCAGCCCACACTGACAGCATGCACAGTACAGAACTTTTAAACGCATTTAAAAATTCAAAACGTAGGCGTTCAGAGACATGGGACACGCAAAAGGCTTGGATCTATACCACATAACTATAATGTAACAGTGCAAACTTTAGATTACAGTTTTACCTGTCAGTCAGGTGGATGTTCAAATCTGAACAGCAGATTCCGTCTCACTGGGAAGCACTTTTTCCCCCTGACACTCAGTAATGAAAAGTGTCATGCCTGCTTTTGACGAAGGGTGAGACATTTTACGATTTTCTTTAAACAAATACAAACTATCAATTAAATTTTTCTGCTGTTTTACAGCAGCAGACCCTGTGTAGGCTAGCCTGCTCAACAAGGCTCATTGATAAGGTAAAAGCTTATTTTTAACAGTTACCAAGCACTGCTCTAACCTCTCTGCTGCCCTAGGTGAGATTGGCTGGGAAGGGGGGGGGGGGGGGGGGGGTATATTGGGGGGTGTGGTTGGGTAGGAGCGATTGTGGCGGGAGGGGAGGGTCTATACAACACGCAACAGGTAGGCTATACAAGCTTTGATCCATCACTATCCATCACATCTTTTTGAAAGATGTGAAACATAAAATACATAAATATTTTTCCAGAAAGTACTACTGTGCCTAAGCTGAATACTCAAAAGAAAGTACACCGTACAGTACGTTTAGCTGGGTGCTCTGCCAGGAACAGGTGAAAACAGGTGTACACCCAGGTGTGACAGGTGTACCAAATGTTAGAACATTGAAAGATGTAACAGCTGAAAAGATATGAGAGGTGTAACAGGTATAATGTGACAGGTGTAGCAGGTGTAAAACATGTAACAGATGTAGAAGGAAATCTATGGGGGTTGTGACAGTCCTAATTTACTGACAGTTAGATGTGAAATGGGTAAAATATGTCACAGATGGTATGAAATCAGTGACAAGTGTAGCAGGTGTGAGAGATGTGACATGAGTAACAGGTGTGAGAGATGTGACATGAGTAACAGGTATGAGAGATGTGACGAGTAACAGGTGTGAGAGATGTGACATGAGTAACAGGTATGAGAGATGTGACATGAGTAACAGGTATGAGAGATGTGACATGAGTAACAGGTATGAGAGATGTGACATGAGTAATTTACTGTATGAGAGATGTGACATGAGTAACAGGTGTGAGAGATGTGACATGAGTAACAGGTGTGAGAGATGTTACATGAGTAACAGGTATGAGAGATGTGGCATGAGTAACAGGTGTGAGAGATGTGACATGAGTAACAGGTGTGAGAGATGTGACATGAGTAACAGGTATGAGAGATGTGACATGAGTAACAGGTGTGAGAGATGTGACATGAGTAACAGGTATAAGAGATGTGACATGAGTAACAGGTATGAGAGATGTGACATGAGTAACAGGTATGAGAGATGTGACATGAGTAACAGGTGTGAGAGGAGATGAGTAACAGGTGTGAGAGATATGACATGAGTAACAGGTATGAGAGATGTGGCATGAGTAACAGGTGTGAGAGATGTGACGAGTAACAGGTGTGAGAGATGTGACATGAGTAACAGGTATGAGAGATGTGACATGAGTAACAGGTGTGAGAGATGTGACATGAGTAACAGGTGTGAGAGATGTGACATGAGTAACAGGTGTGAGAGGAGATGAGTAACAGGTGTGAGAGATATGACATGAGTAACAGGTATGAGAGATGTGGCATGAGTAACAGGTGTGAGAGATGTGACGAGTAACAGGTGTGAGAGATGTGACATGAGTAACAGGTATGAGAGATGTGACATGAGTAACAGGTATGAGAGATGTGACATGAGTAACAGGTGTGAGAGATGTGACATGAGTAACAGGTGTGAGAGATGTGACATGAGTAACAGGTGTGAGAGATGTGACATGAGTAACAGGTGTGAGAGATGTGACATGAGTAACAGGTGTGAATGATGTGACATGAGTAACAGGTATGAGAGATGTGGCATGAGTAACAGGTATGAGAGATGTGACATGAGTAACAGGTATGAGAGATGTGACATGAGTAACAGGTGTGAGAGATGTGACATGAGTAACAGGTTTGAGAGATGTTACGTGTGACAGGCATTACAGGCATGAGCGCTGCTATAGGACTGACAGGGTAGCAGGTATGAAAGCTGTGACAGCTGTGACAGCCCTTTCAGTCTTGTTAATCATTAATGTAGCCAATCACAAGTCGGATCAGACTGGCCGATCAGAGCAGCAAATCAAATGGTGTACTCATAGCACAATGTTAGGGCTTATTCAATAGGTAGAGCTTTCTACTGCGTTTGAACATCCATCTATTCAAAGGAAGTTCACTGAACGGTTTGCTACATTTTGCAACACTCCTCTGAGATGTTTTGTGGGATTGTCATTGGCTCCATTAAGTTGTAGTGGTGTAATGTACTGCAGCATTAAAGTACACAGTACAATGTTCAGTGTTAAATCAATGCTTACTGAGTACAAATGGTACCTATTGGACACATATGTACTCTGTTAGAGTTGAATTAACACTGGACATTTTACTGTGTATGTACTTGGCCACAGTATAAATGCCACACACAATCTCTTTCAATCGCCATACTTGCAATGTTCAGAAACCATGCTTTCATTTCAGTCTTGTTTCTGTTTTAAAATGTTCAAGTGATATTTTTGGTGCACTTGAATGCCCTTACACACACAGAGACCACAATACCAAAATTTGTCTCACAAAGATACTTAATCACTCCCCCAACCTAATCGCACACAGATACTCAATCATACCCCAGTATTCCTCACACACAGTACTTAGTTATACCCTCAACCTTACTCATGTACAGATACTCAATCACAACCCGCCTAACGTATCATGGTCCCTCCAGACACATCAACTAAGCCCTTGACTGCAGGCAAGTCTCTCCCCCATCCCACACACATAGTAAAGGGAAATCTCCTAAAGCCTTTCAGAGCTCAGAGATCATATTAAGACTAATACCATATATTAGACAATTATGTGTGTAGAGAGAGAAAGAGAGGGGGGGGGGGTGTGGAAAGTGTTTGCGATAGACACAAAAAGGGAGAGAGAGAAGAGCAGCATTATTATTAATATATGTGTTTGAGGCCTTGGCTTATATAGCCAATGAGAGAACTCTATGGGCCCTATCTTGGCGATCTTGGCGCTTGGTCTAAGCGCATGGCGCTAAGTCCATTTAGGGCGTGTCCTAGTCCACTTTTGCTATTTTAACGGCGTGTTTTTTGGGCGGTAAGCACAGCGCAAGGTGCAACTGGGCTGAACCTAGTCTCTTCATTAATTATAGGTGTGTCTTAGGTGTGACATGCAATAAACCAATCAAAATGTTATATCCCATTCCCTTTAAAAGCCTGCTTTTCCACCTTGGCAGATTGCTTATGATGGCGAAACAGACATGCTCGTGCGTGTTTAGTGCGATCAAGGAGTAGGCTATATGGATCAATAGTAGCCTATGATCAATATTATTCGGGCTAACCATTATGAGTTCCCGGTAATTCCTGACAGTGCTGAATATATGCGGTTAAATTTCGTTAAAAGCACCTGCAACAGCTGAGAATAAGCGACCAATTGCTTCCGTCTCACCTTAGAAAACGCCAAATTAGCCTGCTTGTTTAACGAATTTCGTTCAAGCTTCATCCGAAGTTCATTAGGCTACCTGCATTCTAATTTTGATTACTAACATAAATAACGTTATTTTGCCTTAATGATGACACTAAATATAATAAATCTGTCAGGTTGGCAACCCATAGGTTCAGCATATTTTCCCTTATTTTATAATGTCCTGCTTATGGAAATGCGACCAACATATTTT